>BQNB010062050.1:5897-36231 GCA_026074375.1 Tanacetum coccineum
AGAACCAGGAGGGTAGAAGAAAACTTGCATATTAGGTTTTTAGAGAATAAGCCTATGATAGAAGGGAATGGTCCAAAGTGGCTATTTGATATTGATTCTCTAACCTAATCTATGAATTATCTACCAGTTGCTGCAGGTACAATCATTAATAAACCTGCAGGTACACAAGGAGAACTTAATGCAGGTACATCTGAAGAAATCAGTCAAGATTGCATAGTCATGCCAATTTGGAAAGATGCTTCATACTCTGATTCACCTTCCAAGGATGTTGGTAATGGTGAACCAAAATCTGCTACTGATGATCAAAAGCAGGTTGAAGATGGTCCAGATAATAAGAATGATGAAAAAGACAAGTATGAAGATGATAGCAGTCCTAAGGAAGTTAATACTGCTAGTTCATATGATCAAGATAGTCCTCAAGACATGTTTACAATGGGAGCTAGTCATACACTTGAAGCCACTCATGTTAAGTTCTTCAGTGATGAAGATAAACCAGGAGTTAATTTGGGGAACATCATAAATTTCTATATAGTTCCAACCACTCCCAATACAAGAATTCATAAAGATCACCCAATTGAAAATGTGATTGGTGATGTGAAGTCATCTGTTCAGACAAGAAGAATGACAAAACCTACTTTTGAACAAGGGTTTCTTAGTGCTGTTTATAAAGAGAAAACACATGATACCTTAAATACTTGTTTGTATGCTTGTTTCTTATCCCAGATTGAACCCACAGGTATTGCTAAAGCTCTATCTGATTCATCTTGGGTGGAAGCAATGCAGGAAGAACTTCTGCTGGTCAAACTCCAATAGGTTTGGAAACTTGTGGATTTGCCTAATGGAAAAAGGGCCATTGGAACAAAATGGGTTTTTAGAAACAAGAAAGATGAAAGAAGGATTGTGATTAGGAATAAAGCAAGGTTGGTTGCACAGGGTCATAGACAAGAAGAAGGTATAGACTATGAAGAAGTTTTTGCTCATGTGGCAAGAATTGAGGCAATAAGATTGTTTTTAGCCTATGCTTCTTTTATGGGTTTTCTGGTATATCAAATGGATGTGAAGAGTGCATTTCTTAATATGAAAACATTTGAGGAAAGGTATATGTTAGTTCCAACCCACTAGATTTAAAGACCCTCACCATCCAAACAAAGTTTACAAGGTGGTCAAGGCACTTTATGGGTTGCATCAAGCTCCAAGAGCATGGTATGAAACCTTGGCTAACTATCTTTTGGGCAATGGGTTTAAAAGAGGGAAGATAGATCAGACATTGTTTATTAAAAAGCAAAAAGGAGATATTTTGCTTGTACAGGTTTATGTTGATGACATTATCTTTGGCTCTACAAACAAGGAACTGTGTACTGGATTTGAGAAGCTTATGAAGGATAAGTTTCAGATGAGTTCTAATTGGGGATGGTGGGGGGGGGGTGGGGGGGGGGGGGGGGAGTGGGGAGGGGGGGGGGGGGGGGGGGGGGGGGGTGGGGGGGAGGGGGGGCTAAGGGGAAGGTGGAGGGGGGGAAAAGGGGGGGGGTGGGGAATGTAGGGGGGGAGGGAAAAAAGCAATTGGGGGGGGGGGGGGGGGAAGTGGGGATATGGGGGGGGGGGGGGGGGGGGAGAGGGGGGTTGGGGTGTAAGGGGGGGTTAAGGGTGGGGGGGGGGTAATGGGGGGGGGGGGGGGGGAAAAGGGGGGGAGGAGGGGGGGGGGGGGGGGGGGGTGGGGGGGGGTAGGGGGGGGGGGGGGGGGGGGAAAAATGATGGGGGGAGGGGGGGGGGGGGGGGGGGGGGGGGTGGGGGGGGGGGGGGGGGGGGGGAAAGGGGGGGGGGGGAGATATGGGGGGGGGGGGGGGGGGGGGGGGGGTGGGGGGGGGTGGGGTAAAAGAAAGGGGGGGTGGTAAGTAAGGGGGGGGGGGGGGGGGGAGGGGGGGGGGGGGGGGGTGGGGGGGGGGGGGGAAAAGGGGGGGGGTAAGGGGGGGGGGGGGGGGGGGGGGAAAAGAGGGGGGGGGGGGGGGGAAGGGGGGGGGGGGGGGAATTAGGAAAGGGGAGGTGGGGGGGGGGGGGGGGGGGGGGGGGGGGGGGGGAGAGGAGGGGGGGGGGGGTGGGGGGGGTGGGAGTGGGGGGGGGGGAGGGGGGGAAGAGGGAGGGGGGGGAGGGGGGGGGGGAGGGGGCGGGGGGGGGGGGGGGGGGGGGAGGGTGGGGGGGGGGGGGGAAGGGGGGGAAAAGGGGGGGGGGGGGGGGGGGGGGAGGGGGGGGGGGGGGGGGGGGGGTAGGGAATAAAAAAAAGGGGGGGGGGGGGGGGAGTGGGGGGGGGGGAAGAAATATTAGGGGGGGGGGGGGGGGGGGGGGGGGGGGGGGGGGGGGGGGGGGGGGGGGGAGGGGTGGGGATAGGGTATGGGGGGGAAGTGGGTAGGGGGGGGGGGGGGGGGGTGGGGGGGGGGGGGGGGGGGGGGGAAATTAATAGGGGGAAGGGGGGGGGGGGAAAAAGGGGGGGGGGGGGGGGGAAAGGGATACAAAAAGGGGGGGGATCACTGGGGAAGGGGAGTAAAATGGGAGGGGAGGGGGGATAGGGGGGATGGGGGGGGGAGGGAGCCACCAACCCATTTCTGTGGGGTGTGGAGTGACACCGCGAGTTCACTTCCCCTATGTTTTTTTATACACACCATTATTGTGATTGTGTGGTTTGGTGGTTTCACAAACTTTTTTCCTAGTGCGAAAGTGACGGGGCTTGTGTGGGGTGTTGTTTGTTTGTTTTTTTGGTATGACATGGGTTGGGGGGGGGGGGTGTGGGAAGTTTCCTATGTCCTTGTTGGTTGTGTTTGGTTGTTGGGGGGCGTCAAACCAATTGTTGGTTGGAGGAACTCCATTTGGCAGGTTGGTCATGGTTGGGTGTGTTGTGACTTGTTTAAGTGGGGTAGTGTTGTTGGGGGGTAGGTTTGTTGTGGTGGGGGTACTTGGAAGTTGGGTGGGGTGGGTCCCCGATCAAATGTGGGGGGAGGGTGGGGGGGGGGGGGGGTGTGGTGTGTAGGGGGGTTGGGGGGGTGGGTGGATGGGTGTGGGGGGGGGGGGGGTGGTTTGTTGGGTGTGGGAAGCTTTGGGGGGGGGTGGTAATAATCTGTTGGTTGTTAAAAGTTGGGGACCAGTAGGTTTTAGTGAAGGAGTGGCGGGTTCGAAGAAGTGGGTGGGGTGGTTGGTGGTTGGGTTGTTCCGCAGGAAAGGTTGAATGATTTGTTTGGTTGGGGTGGTTGTAATTATGGGTACTGTTTTAGGTGTTTATTTGAAAAAGCATGGGGGTAACTACACGGGTGGGTGGCGGTGTTTGGTTTTCGTTTGCCCCATTCTTTGGTGTCGGACCAAGGTCCCCGTGGGTGTTTGGGGGGGGGGGGGGGGGGGGTTTGTGTGGGGGTGGGTGGGGGGGCGGTTTATGGAGGGGCTTTGGTGGTTGCTAGGGGGATAACCAGGGGGGGGGGTGTGGAAAATCAGGGGGGTCATGGGGGTGGGGGGAGGGGGGGGGGTTTATAGTGTTGTCGTGTTGGTGTTGTGTGCTACTCCAGACACCATTAACCGATTGGTGGGTTCAAGGGGTTGGGGGTTAGTGTACTAGGTTGATTGGGCTCCTTCTTGTGTGGGTTGGGAGTTGGGGAGGTTTTAACGCCAACCGTTTGGATGGGGGTGGGTTATCATGTGGGCTTGGGGGGGGGGTGGGGTGGGGGGGTTGGGTGTGGGGGGAGGGGTGGTGTGGAGGGTGTTCTTGGTGGCTTGTGGGAGACAAGGGTGGTGTTGGGTAGGGGGCTGTTAAACTAGATGGCAAGTGTGTGAAGGGTCAGGGGTGGGGGGGGGGGGGGGGTATAATTTGGGGAATTATGGGGGGGAAGGGGTGACTCCATTCATTGTGGTTTTTCTCCTGTGTGTTGTGTGGGGCTCTGGCAACATTGGGTAGCCTTGTAACCTTGTGTGGGGGTGTGGTTTTGGTGGGGGGGGGGGGTTTTTGGGTTTTACTTTTTGTTCGTGGGGAGGGGTGTGGGTATGGGAGGTTGTGTTGGGTGGTGGTTGGCCTGGTTATTGGGGGTATGGTGGGGGCAGATAACACTGGCGTTTTTTTGTTTTTTTTTGTTTTGCCAGTGTGGGTGGTTTGTTGTTAAGGGGGGGGAGTAGTTGTTAATGTTGGGCGTGGGAAGGGAGTCACGACCCAAAACTTGGGCTTACACAAATACGGGCTACATTTTGGTGTTGCCACAACATAATCAGGGTGATTTTTATGCAGACGTGTGGTTATTTGGGTTTTTTGGTTGGGTTTTTTTGTTCGATTTGGTGTGTCTTTGGTTGTGGGTTGATTTATCGGATGGGGGGGGGGTGGTGTGTCCACCTCCTAGGTGGTGCAGTGGCGGTATGGGGTTTGGGGGGGTTGTCAAGGGGGGGGGGTTCGGTAACGGTGGTCTATTATTAGTGGGGACATATGGTGGTGTGGTGTTGGGTTTTATTGTATTGGGTGGGGGGTTGGTTTTGGGTATTTTTTTTCTTTTTAGTTGTTGTGAGTGGTTCGGGTGGTGTGTTTGGTTTTGGTGACCAAAAATGGGCAAGCAACGGTTTGTTTGTGTGTTTGTGTGTTTTTTTTTTGAATGGTTTTTGTGAATTGGGTGTGTTGTCAACTAGATTTTAGTGTTTTTTGTTTTGTTTTTTGTTTGTTCGGGTAGTCATTTTTTTTTTGTGGTGGTGGTTGGTTGTTGTGAACCTTGCCTGTCAGGGTTGTGGATTTACGTAAGGCGGAGTTTTGTGTTTTGAGTCGTTTGTGTTGTCACCCCAAAACCATAGTGGTGGTGGGGACAACTTTATGAGTGGTGGGGTGGTTGCAAAGATGTTGTGTTGTTTATTGTTTTTTTTGTACCTTTTTTTTTGTCGGGTTGTTTATCAGTGTAGGCCAACAGTCTCCGGTCGTGTTGGTTCTTGGGTTGTAAGTTGTATAGTGTTGTGGTTTTGTTTGTGTGCCGTGTGTTTGGTTTGTTACGTGTTTCTTTTAGTTTTTTTTATTGAAATACAGGTTTGGTGGGTTAGTTGTTTATTGTTTTGCATTTTTGGTGTAGACTACCGTCGGGGTGGTACAATAAGGGGTTTTTGGTATTATGGGGTGTAATTTGTGTTATTATGTTTTTTGATTTTGTTTTTTACCTCTGCTGATGGGTACAAAAGCGGGTTTGTGGGGGTGGTTTGTGTCAAATTGTTATTTTTGCCTACAACAATCACCCACAACGGTGGTTGTGGTGTGGGGGGGTGCACTTGTCCTATAGTAATGATTGGGTGTGCAGTGTGCGTAGGTAGGGGTGCAAGGTCATTGTTGTAATGGTGTTGTTTGAAACCCGTTTTTTTTTGAACGAGGTTGGGGTTGTGGGGTGGGGTGTGGGGGAGGTTTTAGGCCAACAGTCGGGTGAGTTTTTGGTGTTCAAGTTCCCATTGTTGTTTTTGGTTTTTTTTGGTTTTGTGACGAAAAATATTGTTTGTTTTCGTAAACTATCACTAAGATGTTTTGTGTTGTTGTGGGGTTGTAATGTGTTGGGTCTTGTTTTTTTTCTTTTGGTTTCTTTTTTTGGGGGTTTGTGTTATGACTGTTGTTTTGTTACCTTTGGTTTTTTTGTGTGGATTGTTGTTTTTGATTTTTATTTTTGTTCACCGTTAACACGGGTGGTTTTTCACCTTTTTGTGTTTTTGTTTTTTTCGGCACCCCGATTTTGGTGGGGTTTGTTTCAAATTTTGTTTTGCCACTCCCGTAATACACTGAGTTGGGGTTTTTTTTTAAGTACCCATTTGTTCCCGTTTTTTTTGTTAACATGGTTTCCGAACCAATTTTTTTTGTTTATATAGTTATGTGTTCCTTTTTCTTGTTTTGTTTTACCAATTGTTGTTGTTGGTCCTTTTTTTTCCCCACTGTTTTTCTTTATTGTGTGGTGGTTTGACAATTATTTTTTTTTTTTTTGGGCGAATTCTTGTTTTTGTTGTGTGTGGGGTGTTATCCATAAGGGTGGCGGTCGTGTCGGGGTTGGGGTCAAGAATTGTTGGGTTGTGGGGTAGTGGGTGTTTGTGGTTTTTTGTGTTCCTAACAGCCGATTTTGTTGTTTTTTTTTTTTTTACTTTTTGTTGTGTTGTTGTTGGTTTTACCTGTTTTGACTGTTTCACATTTTTGGGTGTGGTGGTTGTTTCTGGGTTTTTGATAGTGTTTTTGGTGTTTTGGGTTGGTTTTGTTGGGGTTGAGGTTAAACCGTTTGTGTTTTTTGTTTCCTCCCTTGGGTGTGTTGTTTCCTCCCAAAACAAGGGTGTGTGGTTGGTTTTTGGTGTTGTTTTTTTTTCACAGAACTGCGTTCGTTTTCAACAATGTATTGTTTTTTTGTTTCTTATTTTTATCAATAATTTGTTTGTTGGGTTTGGGGATTTTTTATTGTGTTGGGTTTATTTTTGGTTGTTGTTTTTTTTGGTAGTGTTTTTTAACCTTTTGTTTAAGTTTTTTGTGTTTTTTGTTTTTGTTGTTTGTCTTTTTGCCACGCAACGTGTTACTTTTTTGGTAGCAGTCCGCATTTTTTTTTGTGTGTTTTGTTGACTTACCAGTTACAAAAAGTCACACTGTTTTTTGAACAAGATTTTTGGTGGGTAAAATTTTTTTGTTGGTTTTTGTTTTGGAAGTAGTGGTGCCTTTGACTTTCAATCCCATTTTTTTGGTTGGTTTTCTCCATCTTGTTTTTTGTGTTATGGTGTTAATAATTTGTTTTCCAGCTTTTGTGGGTTGTGTTCTTTGTTTCTGTTGTGTGGGGTGTTGTGGTTTTAGGTGTTTTGGTGGAATTTTTTTTTAGGGTGGTGGGTGGGGGGTATGGTGGGGGTGCGTGGGTCGTTGTGGTGTTATCGTTTTTGGTTTGTTCCAGTGTTTGTGTTGTGGTTTTTGGTATTTTTTTGTTTGGTTGTTAGATTTGTTTTTCACAATATTTTTTGTATAGAAAATACCCACCGTGGTGTGGGGTGGTGGAGGAGGTGGGTGTTGGTTGGTTGTGTTGTGGTTGGTTTGTTTTTTGTTACTAGTGTGGTGGGGGGGAGGCACACACCTTGATTTTTTACCAATCACCACAGTGGTTGCAAAAATCGTTGTTGTTGGTTTGTGTTTTGGAGGGTAACAGGGTGGGTTGGTTTCATTTATAATTTTGTGTTTTTTCTTTTTGTTTGGTTGCCCGCATTAAATTGTCTTGTTTGTTGAGTGTAAACCTTTGTTTGTGTTGAGGTGTTTTACCTGTTTTTTCTTTTGTTTTTTTCACAGGTTGTTATGGTTTGTTTCAATTTGTAAATTTTTTTTTCAGTTTTTTTTTTTTTGTTGAAAGGTGTTATACTTTGGGTATTGGTTGTTGTTTTTTTTTGTTTACTCCCTTTTTTTGCACTATCGCCTTTTGTGTTTTTTTTTTTGGGGTGTGTTTTTTTTTTTAATAAAGGTTGTTTTGTTTGGTTTTTTAGTGGGGGTGGTTTACGTTTTTATTTGTGGTTGTTTAGTTGTTTTGTATTTATCCATCGATTTCAGTTTTTTTATGTGTGGTGTTGTGAGCCACATTATAATTTTGTTTAGTGTGTTTTGTTTGTGTGAGGGGGCCGTTTACCCGGTCCACTTTTCCACTGTTGTGTTTACAAGCTGATTTTTTGTTTTTGGATTTGGTGTTCACTTTGTTTTGAGTTTATTTTTTTTTTTGTGGTTTTTCTGTTTTGTTTGTTTTTGGTCTGGTTTGTGTATTCTCCTGTTGTGGGTTGGGTGTGTTGTTGGTGTGATTTGTGTTATAAGTGGGGTTGTTTGTTGTTTACTGTCCTAAACCGTTGTTAATTTGTTTTTTTTTTTTAACACCAGTGGTTTTTTATGTTCGAGTTTTGATTTTTATGTTGTTGTATTTCATTTTGTTTTTGTTTTTTTTGTTTTAAGCAACACCCTTTTTATTTCCTTGTTTTTTTTTCTTTTGTTTGTTGTTTTGATAACACTTGTTTTTTTTTGGTGTTTTTTGTGTTTGCCATGCACAGTAGTCCTTGTTTGTGTGTGTTGGTTGTGCACAATTTGGTTTTTCTGTCCAAGTGTTGGTTTGTGTTCTTTGTTTCCCATGTTTTTTTGTGTTATTTTTTTCGTGGTTGTTCCTTGTTGTTTAACAAACTTTTTTAGGTACCTTTTTTTTGATCTTTTGTGTGTGGTTGTGTTCTGTTGTTACTTTTTAAATCCATTGTTTTTGTTGGTTTTTCTGTTTTTGGTTTTGTTTGGCTTTGTTTTTTTTTCTCGTTATCAAGCCTTTCTTTTTTTTTGTTTGATTCTTTTTTATTTGTTCAACTATTAGGTGGTGATGACTGTTGTTTAATATTTTTTCAGTGTTTTTTTGTCAATTGTTGTTTTTTTTTTTTGTCTGGTGTTTGGGGTGTGTTTTTGTGTTATTTGCACCAGGTTTATTTGTTGTTTTTTTTTTTTTTTTTGTGTTGGTGTTGTTTGTTGTGTTGTTTGTTGTTAAAACCTATGAGTGCTTTGTGTGGTGTTTTGGTTGCAGTGTGGGAACCTAACACGGGCAATTTTTTTAATGTTGTTGTTTGTTGTTGGTGCCTGGGGTTTGTTACACCACCGTGGGCTAGTGGTCAAACTAACAACACTAGTTGTTGCCAATTTTTGTTTGCAGGGTTATCTGTGTTTTGGGTGTTTGGGTGGTGCGACCTTTTTGTTTGTTTGTTTTGTTTTATTTTTTGGTTGTTTTTTGTTTGTTGCCACAAACGTGTTTAATCGGGTGAGGTTGTGGGTGTGTGTTTTGTTTAACCTTCTTTGTTGGTTGCTTTTTATGTTCTGTCTTTTTGTTTTTTCCTTGATTTTTTTTTTTTGTTGTTGGGTTTCGGGTGTGTGTGGTGGCACACGAAACGTAGTTTTGGGTTTGTATGTGTTGTGCATGATTTTTTGTTTTTGTTTTTTGTTTCCAGAACATATTTATTTAAGTCGTTCCACCACCTATTTGTTCTTGCCTATGTGAGGTTTTTTTTCCATAGACCAACGTTTTTGGGTTGTGTTCCATTTGTGGTTGTTTGATTGTGTGTTTTTTGACCAATTGTGGTTGTGTGTATTTGTGTGTCCCAATTTGTTTTTTGGTGCTAAGCCTTCTCGTTTGTGTTACGACACCCTGATTTTTGGTTCGCAAGGGGTGGTGGGTAAGCCTCCCGTTGTTGTTGTAGTGGGTGGTTGCCTCTTTTGTGTTTTTGCTTTGGGTGTTTGGTGGTGGTGGTTTCGTCGTGGGGGTTCCACTGGGTTGGGTGGGTGAATCCAAGAGGTTTTGGTGACTGTTTTGCGTGGGGTTTGGGGGGTTGTGTTGTTTTTTTGTTTTTTTTTTTTTCTGTTTTTTGGTTTTATTACTGATGATAAACCAACTCAAACCATAGCAACGTTAAAATTTTTTTTTTGTTTTGTTGTTGATTGCTTTGGTTTTGGTTGTTATTCGTTGGGGGTGTGTTTGGCTGTGTTTGTTTTTGGGGGTGTGGTGTGGTTTCATTCATTTTGTTCGACCCTTTCTGTATCAGAGGCACACTCAGCCTGTTTTTTTTGTGGAATACACGATGAGTTTTGTTTGTTATTGTTTGGTGGGGTTGTTTGTGGTTGGTTATTTGTTTTTTTTTATTTGCAAACATTTTGTTTATTTTATGTCCCACAATTTTTTTTAGTATCTGGTTTTGGGGTTGGTTGTTGTGTGAACCGTTTTTGTGTACTTGGTGGTTTGTGTGTGTGTCCCTGCCTTTTTTTCTTTTTTTTTTGGGAGTAATTTTTTGTGTTTATGACCTTTTTTTTTTGTTAGTGTGGCGTGGTTTTTTTTTCTGCTTCATTGTCACCCCCCTACCTTTGTTGTCCGAAATTATGTTGTGTTGTTTGGTGTGTTGCTTTGGTTTTGTTTGGTTTTTTTGGGTTGGTGGGTGACTGGTTGTTTATCAATTGTCACTTTGACTTTTTTCTTTCAACACCTCCACCTTTAGTGTTTTTTTTTGGTCATTTTTTTGTTTTTTTTTTATTTTTTGTTTGTTTACCTTTTTTTTTTAACATCCCCTATTTTTTTTTTAAAAAGTTTTTGTTTTTTTTTAGTATGTTTTTTTTTTTGCCATTTTTTTTTTTGTCTACAAAATAACAAAACATACTTTTGTTTGGGCCCCTTTTTTGTTTTGTTAACGAGTTTGTTGTTTTTTTTGTTTGTTGTTAGTGTTTTACCCCCTGGACACTTTTGTTCTGATTTTATGAAACCTCATTTGTTTGTTCCCACCCAACTCGTTTTGTTATGTATGTTATCCATTTTCTCCAATGTCAAAACACACAAGTTTATTTTTATTGGCGTTTTGTACTTTAGTTTTACTTTTTATTTTTTACACCCTTGTTTTGGCCTAGTGTTTTGTTTTTTTGTTTTGTTAGGTCCTAACGTTTGTTTTTGTTTTTTTATTTGGCGAGTTTTTGGGGTTGTTTGTGATGTTGTTTTGTTTTTTTTGTGGGTTAGTTGTTTTTTGCCACCTTACCCAAATTTTTTTTGTTGTTTTTTGTCCGTTTTTGGTTTTTAATAACGACATTTTTTGTTTTCTCCCACTTTTGTTTTTTGTTTGTTTTTTTTTTTTTGAGTGTTCTTTTTGTTCTTTTTTTTTTTTTTCCTTTTGGTTTTTTTTAGGTTCAATTTGCCTTTTTGTTTTTTTTATTTTTTAAATGGGGCAGGCAACTTCCTGACAATACCCCGTGAAAACCAATTACACCAGAATGAAGAAGGAATCATAATAACATTCATGGAAAACATGAAGCTGAGATTTTGAAGAAATACAACGACACATGATGAAACGTCTGCTTCTACCTAAAGGATGTTTTGGAAACTATGTCAAAGATGGGATATGCAGAAGAATGTTGATGTACATCTCTATACATCAATGATTGGTGTCATTAGAAGTATCTTCCAAACATCTAGGCCAGATATTAAGTTGCAGTAATGAGCATGTCTAGAATCTAAGGTTACTCCAAAAGACATCACTCCTTAGTTGTAAGAAAATTTTTAGATATTTGAAAGGCATACCAACTTTAGGACCTTTGGTATTCTAGAGATTCTTCAATTAAAACTAGATGCTATATAACTAATAGTGACTATGCAGGGAGCAACTCAAGATAGGAAGACCTACAACTAGAAGGTTGTCAGTTTTTTGGAAAATAGGTTTGATATCATGGCAGTATAAGAAGCAAACTGTGGTTGCCACCTCTACAACTGAAGCTGAATATGTGGCTGCTGCTAGTTGCTGTGGACAAGTACTCTGGATTCAAAATCAATTGCTGGATTATGGGTATAATTTCATGAATACTATGATTCACATTGATAATAACAGTACTATCTGCATTATTGAAAATCCTATTCAACATTCTATAACAAAACATATAAAGATTAGACATCATTTTATAAGAGATTGCAATGCTAAAAATTAATTCAAATGGTTAAAATTGATATTGAACATAAGGTTGAGACTTCGTTACAAAAGGTTTTGATGCTTGAAGGTTTCAGTACTTGGTCTCAAGTATTGGAATGCTTAATCCTTAATGTTTAAATCTCTTTATGTCTTTGTAAAGTTTTGTAAAGGATTAGTACTGTTAGTTGTATCCATTAGTACTGCTAAGTATAACTAGTACTGTCAGTTATACTTAATACTGTTAGTTAAAACTGCTAGTCAAAATTAATACTGCTAAACAAGAAAATGCTTTGGATTGTGTTTTTCTTAGTTTTGGACTAACACTTGCAGGATAAGCAAATTAAGTGTGTAATGTTGAATGCTTCACCTCTGAAGTATTGTTTGAGGGGAGGCTACTTATGTCAATATGCAGTCAAGCATGGATGAAAGGACATGTAATATCAAAAGTGGTTTAAAAAGAATCAAAAACATCTAGGCATGTTAAAAGAGGTCAGGACACCAAGATACCTCAGTCTAGTGGCCCCCCTGTAAAGGTTGGTGATGAGACTGTCCATAATGAGTTGGGTGACAAAATAGAAAGGGCTGCATCTACTGCTTCTAGCTTAGAAGCAGAGCAAGACAGTGATAACATCAATAGGACCCAATCTATGGCAACACTTAATGAGCCAAATCCTTAGAGAACTGGTTTCCAAGGTAGCGTCTGCAGTGCCAAGATACCATATTGGGGGTGTAGATGCTTAAACTAGGTTTGAGACTACATCTAAATAGTCCAATGATCCACCTTTCTCAAAAGTTAACACACTTAGAAGTGGGGAGGACAACATGAACTAAATGGAATTTGATGACACATTGTACAACACTGTCTAAATTGGTGAGAAAAAGAATAGAGAGATTAAGTGAGCTGAAAAACAGAAAGAGAGTTGTGTGATAAAAACAGAAAGAGTGAATTGGTGAGCAAAAAGAATTGAGAGATATTGTGTGAGCATAAAAACAGAAAGAGAGATTGTGAGAGTCAATATTTGTTGATGAAATGCTCTTTGGACAAAATTAAGGTTAATACTGGTATCTCAATGTTAGTACTATTGGGCATTACTTAGTACAGCTGGGCATTACTTAGTACTGATAGTCATATTTTAGTACCGCTGGGCTTTGAGTTAGTACTGCTAGGCTAATATTAGTACTGCTGAGTGACCGTTAGTAGTGTTTAAGCCATAACAGAATTTCCTTCTCTAAATATAGCCGTTGTGAAATTTCCGCCATCTACTTCATCTATAGGTTTGACTAATTGGAGAATTCATGATCTTTCTATATAAACATAAGATTTCTTCAAGATAAGTATAAATCTTATTCAGTCGGTGCAATTTAAAACCTTAAAAACTCTCTCATATCTCAATTACCTCTACCAAAACACTTATACTCTCTCCCACGACCATATCCCAGAACCTTAATTCCCTTTCTATTCATCAAATGGCGAGTTTAGAATTTCTTGACAAGCACAACATGGTTGCGTACTTAGAGAAGTTAGAAGGAAGTGTAGGGTTTCATCAAATCATTGATTTTCTTACTGCAAGTCACATCAAGAATTCCCTCACTGAATGCCTAATCCTTTATACTTCTCCTATAGAACAATTTTGGCAAACTGCTGCTTTGAGCACAAATGAGGATGAAGTCAGGGGAATCACTGCTACCATAGATAAGAAGGTCAAGGTATTTGTTTTTGAGGCCTCCATTAGAAGACATCTCAAGCTTGAGGATTCTAAAGGTCTTAAAACTCTACCTACTATAGAAATTTTTGAGCAACTGGCTCTCATGAGGTATGTAATCACTTTTGATAGCCTAACTTTTCAAAAGGGACATTTTCCCCTTAGTAGAAATTCTTCATTCTCCACTGTTTGAGTCCTAAGAAGACTGCTTAGGAGCAGTTTAGTAGCAATATAGCTACTACTATCATTTTCCTGGCAACTAACCGTACCTTTAATTTTTCAACTTAATTTTTGGGGCCAATGTATAGACATAATAGTAGGTCAAATTTTTTTATGTATCCCAGATTCATTCAAATATTTTTGAACAAACGCAAGGGAATGCTTTTCCCTCATAAGAAAACTTTTCCTACTCCTACCCTTACATAAAAACTGTTCAGTAATATGAAAAGGGCTTCCAAAGGATATTCTGGGGTGGACATTCCACTATTTCCAACCATGCTCACTACACCTAAGTCATCTCCTTCCAGAATAACATCTTCATCATCCTTATCACCCCAAACACATCTATCAACCTCATAACCACCATCTAACCAAACCACACCTGTTACTACGGAGGCTGTTCCAATGCCCCATGAATCACCTCTCTAAAGTGTTCACTCACTTGGACGTGATAGGGGTAGTTTATCACTTAATGAATTGACAGATCCTCTGACCTCACTGTCCAAGAGGCTGAAAGCTTGGAGGTCTGAATAAAAAGAAACTCAAAACAGACTACAATTTTGCTCTTACAAAACTGATCAAAAGTGAAAGAAGTTAAGCATAAAAATCAAGAAAACAAGCCAAGCTAGGAGAGAGCTAAAGTAGTAATCATTTGATGATGAGGAAGCAAAGGAGGATCTTCCAATCAGGGTGAGGAGTTTGGATTAACGAACTGAGACTTGGATACTGAATTTCTTTGGTTTCCTCCACTTGCTGCAGAATTAGTGGGTGGATTGATGGATACAAGATTATAAACAACCAAGAGTAGTTAGGTGTTTTTAGTGCAGCTACAGCTCTTGCAGATGCAGCTAGAAGAAGACAAAGTGTTGAAAATGTTCAAACTTACACCAGAAGAAGAAGAGAAGTTATACTCTTACGTGTGGAGTTAGTACTAGAGCCATAGATTAGTTAGTACTTTTGATATAGTAACTGCCAGTAGATTAGTTAGTACTCTGCAGATATTAGTACGTCAATGAATTTGGATAGTACTCGCTGGTGTAAAAGGCAAAGGACAATGCAAAGCAATTATGTATTAGTGCTGAGCCACCATAGAATATCAAGAAGATGGATTTCAGTACTGCGTGTTGATTAGGAATTAGCTAAGAATAGGTATTTAAGGAGGAACACAGCTAGAATTCACTGCGAACAGGAAGCTAGATTGAAGGCAAAACAAGAACAAGAAAGGATTAACTTTGAAACAGCCTTGGAATTGCAAAAGTAGTTGGATGAAAGAGAAGAAGTTGCAGCTAAAGTTAATCAAGCTCATGATATTGATTGGAGTGATCCTGCTGTTCTAAGATATCATACACTTCAAAATAGACCTTTCTATATGGCTGAAGTAAGGAAGAACATGTGTTTGTATCGAAGAATCAAGGTGGAACAAGATGATCATTTTAAGGAATGAGCTATGAAGACCATTAGACCTATATTTGGGAAATAGTATGGGGAAATCAAAATCAGGCATTAATACCTTAATGGTTTTCTAAGAATTGAAAGGAAGTTATAAAGAGATACATGGGGGGAGGATTTGATCTTCAACAAGAATCTTCAAAACCAGTTGAAGAAGAGATAGTTCAGCAAGATGATGTTATAGTTGAACAAGCTGTGAAAGAAAGTTATAGGACAGCTGGAGGGAGAAGAAAGAAATTACTTGCTAGGAAAAGAGCAAAAGAAACTCTTAGTGAAGAAAGTGCTAAGAAACAAAAGTTAGAAGATGATACTGAGAAAGAAGAACTTCAAGTTTACTTGAACATTATTCTACAAGAAGAAAGTCTTAATATTGAATCATTGGTAACAAAGTATCCAATAGCTGATTGAGAGACACATATTCTAGGAAATGATCAATACTATTATCAAATCAAAAGAGCAGATGGAAGTGTTAAACATTACAAGATATTTAGTGCAATGCTTTATGATTTTGATAGGCAAGATGTGCTGGAATTATACAGATTGGTCAAGGATAGATTTCAGACAGCAAGTCCAGAAGGTTATGACTTATTGCTTTGGGGAGATCTAAAGACATTGATTGAACCAAATGAAGAAGATGAAATATGGAGAAATCAACAAGACTGGAATCTGATAAACTGGAAGTTACATAATTTTTGTGGAGTTCATGTGCTTTTAATGGATACTGGTTTAGTGATTCACATGATGGTTGAAAAGAAATATCCTCTGTCACAAGATACTCTTTAAAAATGTTGAGTAGAAGGCTAGAAGTTGATTATCAAAGTGAAATGGGCTATGAGCTCATTAGGTTTGTCAAGTCACAATTACAGCAGTAGAAATGTGATTGGAAGCATCCTCATACATCAGACTAAAAGATTTTGATTCAAAAGAAACTTGAGATTTGATCAATCACAAGTTTAGGGGAGGATTGTTGGGAATAAATCTTCATAAGTTAGTACAAGAACTTAATACTTCTTAGAATATAACTACCAGTATTAACTAGGCTAGTACTGCCAGAAGAAAGTTAGTACTGCCAGTACTAAACTTAGTACTGTTGGAAGACTTTATACTACTGCATGAAGATTACAACTGTAAGAGAGATAAAAGCGCGTTTTGTTATATGTATGAACTTATTGTGTATATCTTATATAATTAGCAGATACGTAGATATCTTATATAAGTTTAGAAGATTTGTATCTTGTTAAAGGACTCCTTGTGTATAAAAGGAGCATCTAGTTATGGTTTGTAAAAACACATCTCAATAGGACAAATTCATAAGTTAAGGTTGTAAACCCTAGTACTAGATAGAGTACTCGTATTATTCATCATAAAAATATTGAAGCTTTTTGGTTATATTCATTATTCAATCTACTACATCACAGTTTACTATTACATTCATATTCTTCTAAGTACTAAAGAGTAGATTCCGCATACTCTTAGTATCAACAAAGTTTCTTCGTTCTTTCTAGCATAGTTGTCTTGAATCTATTCAATACAACTAACCCTTTAACAAGGTTTGCAAGATCAAGTTGGGATCAACATGAATGAATGAATGAAATTGTTGTGGATTGTTTAAATGTGTATATTTATTTAGATATGTATGTATTTAGATGTGTGCATGCTTATATTATTTTGTTCATGAATTTCTATATGTTATCCTAATTGTACTTGTACAAATTTAGATAAATATATAAATTATATCTCTAACTCTGTCTTTGTTTTGTTGTATATGATTGCAGACCCAGTTTGACTTGAAGCATCATATGCAATCCCAGCGCTAGACAGATATCAATGCGGGCATCTAGCAACATTTGTAAAAGTTATACAATACCAACAAGGCTTCCCTCAAGGCAGCGCATTGGGTTATAAACCCCGAGACCAGGATGTACGACGTGCAGAGCATCAGGCAGCGACGTCTCGAGAACATTACCCCGGCAGATTGGGATGCCCAAATTTCCTTTTGGAATGATCCCAGGAACTAAGCCCGAACCGAATTAAAATCGCCAAAACTGGCCAAGAGCACGGTCGTAATGCCAGGCACGGATCCCAATCAACTTGGCTCGCAAAACTCGAGATCAGATGTTTAATAAACATTATAATTATTTTAACACACATATATACAAATAAACATTATACGCTTGGTGTGTTATGATTTGTCGTTTTTAATTTGTTTCATCTTATATACGTGTGTATGTATAGATGGAGAGCTCATCCACTCGAGAGTACCCATCGCTGATCAACACCTTCTTCGTGACACACACTGTTGGCGGGGTATTCGTGTGGGATGAGGGCCGAGCTCTATACGTAAGTTTGGTTTCAAAACACGCACTTTAATGATTTGTCCAGAAATAATGTAGCAACAAGACTAATATATTAATTATCTTGTGTTTTTGTCACTACATAGGATGAGATGTTGAGGCTGCAGCGTCTAGGCTCCAACACCGAGACGGGTGTGCCCTACACCGAAGAAGAGATCATGGCCATCGTTCGAAAGGGCAAGCAGCGGGGGCACCTTCCCGGTGTTGGTAGGGTATTGCCGGGACGCGCCACGGATGGATGTCCACCCCCGCCTCAATCCACTGTCGACCCCACCGATGTCGAAAAGCTCAAAAAGAGTAACAAGAACCTAACCAAACAGGTGAAAATAATGATGAGGCTTTTTAGGAGTGACAAAAAGTTTTCACAGATGCTTACACAGTTTGAGCCATCACCTGAGTTTGGGGGTGCTAGCAGGAGTGGCGGGTGCAGGGATGATGAGCCCGGCGACGATGAGGACGGTGACGAGGATGAGGAGGATGGCGATAGTTAGAGATGTTATATATATAGGGATTAGTAAGCTATTTTTGTTTCTTCACTATATTATTGCGAACCTATGTAAACATTTGTTTCCCAGTACATGTTATCTAGTTGATTGTTGACTTGTATCTTGCGGATAATGCAAGGTTTGTGACTAGGAAGCCCCTTATGTAGACCTATAAATTGGTGTTTTATTAGGATTTATTATACGATTTAGCTTTATAAGATCAAATGGCGCTGATCCGTTATAGTGTATTGTGTATTTTTCCGTACAAGTTATGAATGGGGTTTAATTTGGATAGAGTCTATATTGGTTTATACAGGTTTGATGTTTGGTAGATTTTTTTTGGAAAAAAAATCTGGAAATTTCCTGCTGTGCAGGCTGCTCAAAAAAAATGCAGACGTATCCTAGGGGACATGTCGCCCGAGAAAACTCACACTAAAAAAATTGCAGATCAATCCCGGGCGACATGTCGCCCTGGAAAACCAAAACTAAAAAAATGACATATCAATCTCGGGTGACATGTCGCCCGGGTTAACCAGTACTAAATGACAAAAGTTGTTTTAAAAGTTGACAAGTCAACGTATATGAAAATTTTCCCAGGCGACAGACGCAATTAATTAATTAATCAATCATCATGGTTAATTAGTTTTTTTATGAAAGCACTTTCCCGGGCGACATGTCGCCGGGGAAAATCATCCACCGTGGTTTTTACGGTGACTAAGGTTTACCGAATGGAGTTATCGAGACATATTTATAATTATTTATTATAAATATTTACTTATATTACTTATCTATTTTCTTTAAATATTATAAGTATGTATTATTGAGCGATGAGATTTATATGATTGTTGGGATATGTCGTCAACCATCACACCACTAAAATTATTGCGGGTAATTATACAACGCATCTAGCCTCTATGCATCAAACGTGAAGACTGTCTTGGAAATGAATGATTAAAATGGAACATTAACTGGACTAGGTCGTGTGCGGACGTCGTTGCATTTGCTTGTGTGATTAAGATTTGGTTGCTAAAGACTTGCTTAAGGTGAGTTCTCGTAGCCTCATTTTTCTACTGTTTTTCCATTGGGGGAAAATGATACTCAAATGTGTTTTGAAATGTTTTGAAATTTGACTGTGCGAAATGTGGTTTTGTGTTTGGGACAAGATATGTGCTTATGACTGCTATGTGAATATTATGTGTTGCATGATATTTGGATCAGAGGGGTACTCCTACCCCAGTACTGTGTGATTATTTGGATCGGAGGGGTACACCTACCCTAGTATTTGTGTGATTATTTGGATCGGAGGGGTACGCCTACCCCAATATTGTGTGATTATTGGATTGGATGGGTACGCCTACCCTAGTATGTGTGAGATCATGTCCTGATATAGTGCTCCAGCTGGTAGGCCCTTTAGGTGCGTAAGTGACATATTTGCTACCGGACTAGCGGTGATGCTATGATGGTTCGACTAACGGGTAAGCTAGGTCGAGTTTTACATGATTAGCAAAGATGCTAAGTCATGGGTGCTTTATATATATTCACTTTCATATTGCACTATTGTCCACTGTTTTGAGTTATTGGCACAACTTTTGGGTTTAAGGTCAAACCTACGAGCTCACCAACATTACTGTTGACGTTTTCGAGTATCATTTTCAGGTGAAGTGAAAGATGAATAGTTGGTGATATGTGATAGCAGGCTTAGGAGTATCCCGTGTGGATTTTTTCGTGTGAAGCCTTGCTTGTTTATTTGTTTGGCTATTTGTATTTGGAAGTTTTGGTTTATGTTTGGATTTGGACCCCTCTGAGGGCATTTGAAATTTGTAAGAGAATTTAGATTTGGTTATGATTTGGGACATCACTCGAGGTTGTTCGAGGTGGATGGTCTTCGTAACACTTGAAGTTTATGCATTGTAGTTTTCTCTATATTGTATCTTGTGTTATGATTGATCATTATGTTGCATTCCTGAGTTTCCGCCATTGTCGGGGTGTGACACCTATGTGTAAGAGGATTTGTAGGAAGCTTTTGTAGGAGGAAATAACATTTTTGTTTTTAAAGTTTTATATGTTACAAGTGTTGTTATGGTGGTTAGTCATTTATTTCTCATTAAATTACTTATTTGATCATTAATACTACGGTTACAACTTTTGAGGTTACAAGTATTGATTAAGTTTTGAAATCCTTCCATAACAAGAAATGTTTTTTGTTTTTAAAAATTTTAAAACTTCTAAAATTAGAATGGGCTAAATGCTTTATAAAGTAGTAGAGATTAGGGGATGAATTATTGGTACCTTTTAAAACATCATGAAAACCTTTCTTTTCTTTTTTTGAAATTTTTATCTTTTTTTAATTTTTCTTAAAAAATTTTAATAATGTTTTTATTGCAAAATTGTAAAACAAAAAATCAGAAATAAAAAATATAAAGTTAAACAAGTCAAAAGTATTAAATTGACAAAAAATGTGAAACATAAACCAACAAAACTAACAAAAAAACCGTGTTATACTATTGACAAGAAAACAATAATGAGAGATGAAGAATGTAAAATGTAAGTCAGGAGAAAACCTAATAACATAGTCTAGTACTAGTACTTCTTTTGCTATGGTGAGTTCCTCTCGTGTCGTTATCAACAGTTTTAGACCATCTTCAATATACAAATCCATATGGAATCTGATTTTTTAGTGAATAAAAATTACAAATCTACTCTATCATATTCGAGAGAACTATTGGTGGCATGCATCGCAGACTTCCAATTTAGACTTATTTTGTTGTCGTGAAGTTTTTGTTTGCCCATAACGTCATTGTATTTTATCAAGTTTGTATGTTCCATCATATCTACAACACACATATCAGTAACATTGTTTCTCTTTAGCTTGTCAATTTCTTACGTCCTAAGTGATTACCCAATACGCGAATGACCTCTCAATTTAACTAGAGTTAACTCCTCTTTATTATGTTTCAAAGTATCTTTGAAATCTTTCAAAGAAGGTAGGAGTTTATCAATGACACTAGAGACCGAAATAACCTCGTCCATGTTCATCTTGTGTTGTGTGAATTGATCAAGTATACAAATAAGTTCATTAGATGGTTCCATGACCGGTCTAGAATCAAACATCTTGTAATTTTTTATATATAACAATTATGGGGGGGCACATTTGCCTAGCACAAAAAGATAAAAAAACACAAGCGACCAATGGAGATGAAGTGAACAGTAGAATGAATAGTAACGACCGTTAACTCCTTTTTTTAACTTTAATGTTAAAAAAAATTACCCCAACACAAATTTTACGTAATTGGTCCTTCATGTTCGTGAATTATTGTTGGTCCTTAGGAATGTGATATAAAGATTATCAAATTAGACTAATCATATTTCATGGCAACGAAGTGAGTTTTAAACAAATATAGATAAGCAATATAAAGAACAAGTTTAAAACACACATAAGTACTTTTCTACGTATAGACTTTTATTAGAATCAAATAAAGAATCTATGACACACCTTATTGCGGAATAGCAAGGTGGTTGAATGACAATTGGGGTGTTATCTCCTTTGAACTTAATCTCTAACCAAAGTTATGAGAAATACGAACACAAACTTGTTATGACTAAACTGAAGCTTCAACTTTCAGTAGTACGAGTCAGTTTGTTTGAGAGATAAATGAACTCTTCAATGTGTATCACATTAATTGGAAGAGATAACATTTACTCTGGGAATCCCTTTCCTTTTATAGGCAAATGGATTAGGTTTTACAAGTTAACCTAATACACATGTTAAGCATTAAATGGGTGGTTGAGCTACCATTTAATGTACACATGCTTTATATTACCAGGTATAGTCCTTGAAGGAAAGTTGATGTACTTCTATACCAACTTTAGAAGTAACATTTCTCAAGGAGATTGCTTTATTCCTTTTGACATAAAGCAATCTTTTTCCCGCCTTGTAAACCTTCTAGAAGTGAAACAACACGTTTCAACTTCTGTTGAGGAGATAGACAACGTTCAGTTTGGAATTGTCAACCTACCTGAACTGAAGCGCTTACCAAAAGCGTTCTTCAGTTTTTGTACCACTACATAAATTGAAATGAAGATACTTCCCAATCTTCTAACGACCTGAAGAGCTGACAATGAAGAACCTTCAGCGACTCAAGCTAGAATACTTTAGCTTGAGTAATACTTAGGGGATTTTATGTTTAAATTTACTGAAAGACTGAAAGGATCAGGAACTGAACCCAACAATCTCCCCCTATTTGAATATACAAATAGCCTAAGTTAAAATCAGTTGTAAGTTTGTAAGTGAGCAAAACAACTTCTTCTTACACAACTGATATAAATTGAACAACATAAACTGACAACCTTTCATTCTAACTTTCATTAAAATACAAATTCAAAAGATAAAGTTATTACAAAATAACATTCTATTGCCTTAGCTGCTCAATGACTCTCATCTGCTTGAGTGGGTTTAAGTTTTTCTTATCAATTTCAGCAAGCAGAAGAGAACTGAAGGTCCTGGCATGATCATCAAGCCCTGGACCTTGGTGAAGTCTAAAGAAGATAAAGGCAGTTTGATTTTGAATAACTCACGCTTAACGCAGTTCACGAGTACTAATGCCCTATCTTCATTTGTCCAATGATCACCAATCATCTTTTGAGATACATCATAAAGATACTTCACTATTTTGTATTTCCCTCCTGAAGCACTTTTGGCCAATGGCAAAAGGCTATTAGCACCACGGATGTATTGCAGGCTAGGGTTCTTTTCCATCATAACCATAGCCATGTTCACATTTCCTGTTGCAGATGCTATCCAAAAGGCAGTGTTGGAAAATTGGTTCGGCAGTTCTAGTTCTTCCCTTGTCATCATATTTACCAGATTCTTGACAAACTGTAGGGTCATCTTGGTCTCTTCTGTCGTGGCTGCAACATGAAGTGCTGTGCCAAGTTGCCTACTGATACAAAACCTTACCAGCTCTGGGCGTTTGTCAAGGATTAACTTAGCAGTTTCCCAATCACCGTTGAGTGATGCTTCATACAACGGAACACCAAATTCTAGGTAGTCGGCTCTATTTTCTTCAACATAATTAGGAAGAACATATTGTTAATAACTTCTTTAATAATAGTGGATATTTTTTTAACTAAGTAAGAAGAATATAAGTTGGTTTCCGAACTCTAATGCTACTAAAGTTGACTTGTATCGTAGAAATTACCGAATAGATTTTGAAGGGAGCAGGAAGTACCGGAAAGGTTAACTGAATGCTCATGGCTTGTGGTATTTCCCATTGAACTCTTCCGTTCAACTATATATAGTTCTTTGCTTGTCGAATTCATCTCACCGGCTATTTCTTTTATTGCCGACTTCTTATCTCTGCTGCTATATAATACATCTACTGGCCTGCACAATCACATAATGATATTCAATTTAGATCAACACTATACATGTATGGAGAATAATTCGATGCATGTTCACCAGAGTGAAAAATACCTCTACTTAAGCCGTGAGTGGTCTTTGTTGATGAAGGCATTTCCAACCTTACCTCATGAGTTTGAAATTATACTACACATCTAGTGAGTGGTAATATATTTACTTATTAAGTTCATTACTCAGTATTCAATAGCATATCATAATTGATGGCTAACTAATTCCATAGTTAGGAACAACACTTTTCCTAAAGAGAATAGAAAAGAACAAATGCGATATTCTTGTCCAACTTACTTACTTCAAGTATTTCCATAAATTAATATGCTTCCATAATGTCATGAAGTCACGAACCTCTCAAAGTGACGTTTTTTATGAAAACTAAATGACTTGTGAATCACGGATACTTTAAAGAATAATAATAGTATTATTTATGTATCGTATGTAAAACGTGATTTGGGTTAGATGATGATGATCGTATATTTGGTTTCACGAGTTCAGTAACAACCCTGAGATAAGATTAAAGATTTAGAGTCGGGATAACACTCTCATACGAAGACCGGTGTGTGTGATATGCGTGAAGATGGATTAGCTTCACCGGTTCGAGCCGTGGTTGGCCGAAAGTAACTTGAGTTAAGTTTCTCATCTTATCCATTTCAAGGAAATGGACAAGTATTTATAGGGATGTATTTAGGGTTATGTGGCACCCGTAAATGTGATCCAACGATTCATGATGGTCCACGTGGTGGACATCTAATGAGGAAAGGAGAGGAGTGACACATGGCGTGTCATCCTTTGTGGTGTCGGGTACATGGAACATCTACATGTATGAGCGTACAAATGCGATATTCTTGTCCAACTTACTTACTTCAAGTATTTCCATAAATTAATATGCTTCCATAATGTCATGAAGTCACGAACCTCTCAAAGTGACGTTTTTTATGAAAACTAAATGACTCGTGAATCACGGATACTTTAAAGAATAATAATATTATTTATGTATCATGTAAAACGTGATTTGGGTTAGATAATGATGATCGTATATTTGGTTTCACGAGTTCAGTAACCCTGAGATAAGATTAAAGATTTAGAGTCGGGATAACACTCTCATACGAAGACCGGTGTGTTTTTTGAACCAAAGCTTGGATTTCATCGTCGCTATGTAGTATCGAACAAGCCATTTAAAAAAGATGATGAAAGTGTATAAAATGTATGTGTTTTGTGATTAAAAATGGTATAAAAAGTGAGATTTTATAGTGAATGGGGGATTGTTTATTTTTTTAAAATAAAAATATAAAAGAAAGAGTTAATTTTTTTTAATATGAAATCTTCCTCCAATTATAAGGTCGTGCAGAAGACCCTAACTTTGCAAAGGTTGGGGTAACCAGGTTTTGCTTCGGTCGGCGTAGTGAGGTGACCAGGTCCCTTTTATTGCCACATGGGACGACCGACCGTAAAAGGTCGTCCCATTACGTTTAGCCTAACAGTAGACTTGCAAACCAGAAAACGTTTTGGCTAAGCCATAAAATCAATTGACCTCTAATGACAGTAGACTTGCAAACCAACATAAGAGACTAAAAAGTATTATTATCTCAAGTCTTCCAAATGACATAATGAAGTTTGTGATCAGATGTGCTAAAGATATGTGGAATGATCTCATTTTAGGTCATGAGGAACCATAAGACAAGGGGCACCAAGATTGCTGCCGTGTGGCTGAAATTCAATACCTTTCAAGCATTTGATGGTGAAAACGTTACACAAACTTACACAAGGCTTAAAATCTTGTTGAATGACCTTGAAAATAGAGAGAGTTGTAGCAACCATGGCACCAATTGACAAGTCAAAGAAACTTGTTTCGGCTGTGGAAGAAAATGCAACTTTCAAAAGGATTGCCTTAACAACAAAACATCTTTTCCATCATATCCATCATCATCCAGATTCCAGCACAAACCCAAACATCAACCAAACACATCATTCACTCCAAACCATCAAAACAAAGTCTTTAAAGGGATGTTTGGTATGAATGAATGAAAATCTGAGAAACATAATGAAGAAGCATTCTCGTATTTGTTTTTGTTTTAAGAAGGAAATCGGTGAATCGATATTTGATTCTCTTTCCATTCTCGGTATTCTCTTAAAATAGTGAAGAAATGAGAGAAAATATTTATAGTTGATATCAAATCTTCACATCAACATTTATGATTTAAACTTTTCTTATAAAAATGTTATTCAAACGTTTGTATCATTTTTTATGTTTGGGTTTCTTCTAAATTTACCACAAATATTATAAATTAGTGTTATTAAAATTATCTTTCAATTGTGCACATAATTACGAATTGCACCTAATAAAGAATCTTCAATGTTGCTTTGCGATAAAAGGTTAGCATAAATGAGAAGAAATCGAAGAATGAGAAATAACTATAATCATACGGAGATGCATCGATTTCAATTAGATGCATCCTAATCTTTTAGATGCACCCTAATATATTTTGTAGCAAAAAATAAAATGCATATACGTATATTAGATGAACTTTATCAACTTATGTGAATCCTATGTATTATTCATCCTCTATGAGTCAAATTTTTTGCTAGTACTACTTTACATCGTTTTCACTTCAAAATCACTTTCGAAACTAATTGGGATGCATCTAAATGAATAAAGATGCATGTAATTCAAGTCGATGAATCTAATAAAATGTGTGGTTATAGTTATTTCCCATCCTTCTCATTTTATGTTTTCTTCTCACCGGATCCCTACCCATACCCTGTTTATCAAACCTAAAAATGAACATTCAATGTTGCTTTGATTTGGGTAATCGAAGGTTTAAAAGATAATTTTAGATGATAAAATCCATTTTTATTCTTATGTATACATAACTAAACTAGAGAATGCTCTATATCACGCGCCTTCTTTATTTGTACCAAACAGTAAAATCGTTATTCTTTCTCTAACATGATTCACTTTTCTCTGTTACGATTCCATTCTACGGCATTCCCTCGTACCAAACGTGTCATAAACTTCCATAATAGGAAGCGTTGTGCAAATGCAAAAAGGTTATGATTGGGATGAAGAAGCGTTGTCATTCGAGTATGATGAATTTAATTCCATTAAGGTTTTGATGACACTAGTTGAGGATGAGCCATCATATGGAAAGAATGATGCTAGACCACGACAATGGGTCGACATCACCTTCAAAAAGGAACACTGACTTTTAGAGGTGGATGATAATGATGATAGAAAATGTTGGGTTTAAAAGACTTCAAGATGATTCTTAGAGTTATTACTGCTTAGTTACAACTGCTGAGTGATTACTACTGCTGGAAGGAATATGCTGACAGAGATGAGATCAAAGATTGATTGAAGAACAAGAATACTTACGAAGATAAGTATTAGTTATTTGTAAAGAAGATATGTATAACTTATTTGTTTAAAAGATTACGTTTGTTTATAGAAAAGATCTTGATAAGTTAGGAAAGTATTGTAAGCCTTGTAGGACTCCTTGGTGTATAAAAGGAGGTCCTAGGGCATAATGTTAGATGTACATCTTTGATATTCGTAGCTTCAAGGTTTTGTAAACCCTAACACTATTAAGAGTGTTCGTTTCATATTGAGGCTGAAAGTTTGGTAATCTGTCTTGTTATTAATTTTGTGTTACTGTTTTATAAATAATTCTTCTTAGTATCATTGACTAGATTCCGCATAGTCTTTGATATTCATAATCAAAGTTTCTACCATAGTTGTCTTGGATTTACTCAATACAACTAAGCTTCATACAAGCTAAGCAAGATCTATTCAAGTGGGATCAACAAGTGGTATCAGAGCTTGTTGAGAAACTTTAAATTAGAAGAAACAATCTACACATATCAGAACTATTTGTTTAACATGGAGGCATGATCTTCAACAATGGTTACTGCTGCAAAACTTCTAGTACTCAATCCAGGAGAATTTGAGCTTTAGAAAATGAGGATAGAACAGTACTTCCTAATGACAGATTATGCTCTTTGGGAAGTAATAGTAAATGGAGACTCACCTCCACCAAAGAGAACTGTTGATGGTGTTGAGCAAACATATCCTCCTACAACTGCAGAGGAAAAGTTAGCAAGGAAGAATGAGTTAAAGGCAAGAGGTACACTGTTGATGGCTCTTCCAAATGAACATCAACTAAAGTTTAATACCTACAAATGTGCCAAGACTCTGATGGATGCCATAGAGAAAAGGTTTGGAGGTAATAAGGAGTCAAAGAAAACTCAGAAGACACTTCTAAAGCAACATTATAAAAATTTCAATGGATCAAGCTTAGAATGACTTGATCAAACCTATGATAAGCTTCAAAAGCTTATCAGTCAGCTAGAGATTCTGGGTGAAACTATTTCTCAAGAAGATATGAATCTGAAGTTTCTAAAAAGTCTCTCATCAAAATGGAAGACTCATACCTTGATCTGGAGAAACAAACCTGATTTAGACACCTTAAGCATGGATGACCTATACAACAATCTGAAGATTTATGAAACTAAAGTTAAAGGGTCATCAAGCTCAAACCAAAATTCACAGAATGTGGCTTTTGTGTCTTCCAATAACTCTGGCAGTTCCAATCAAGCTTATGGTTCTAACTCTGCCAATACTGATAGTATGAGTGATGCTGTGATCTATTCTTTCTTTGCAAATCAATCTAACAATCCACAATTAAATAATGAAGACTTACAACAGATTGATGCTGATGACTTGGAGGAGATGGATCTAAAGTGGTAGATGGCTATATTTACCATGAGAGCCAGAAGATTTCTAAATAAGACTGGAAGGAAGATTAATACAAATGGTTCTGAGACCATAGGGTTTAACAAGTCAAAGGTGGAATGCTATAACTGTCATAAAAATGGTCATTTTGCAAGGGAGTGCAGGGCGCCAAGAGAGAACAAGAACAGAGAACTTGTAAGGAGGAATGTGACAGTGGAAACAACAGAGACAAAAGCTTTGGTGGCTCAAGATGGACTTGGATATGACTGGAGTGATCAGGCTGAAGAAGAACCTACAAACTTTGCACTTATGGCATGTACTTCTTCAAGTTCTTCAAGCTTAGATTCTGAGGTATCTACTTGTTCTAAAGCATGTTTAAAATCTTATGAAACTCTCAAAGAACAATATGATAATCTGACAAAAGATTTTAATAAGTCTCAATTAAATGTAGGTGCTTATAAAGCAGGTCTAAAATCTGTAGAGGCTAGACTAGATATGTATAAAAAGAATGAGGTTGTTTTTTAAGAAGACATAAAGATTTTAAAACTTGATATTAAGTTGAGAGATAATGCACTAACAGAGCTTAGAAAGAAATTTGAAAAATCTGAAAAGGAAATAGATGATTTAAAACTTACATTAGAAAAGTTTAGAAATTCATCTAAACATCTAAGCAAACTGTTAGAGATTCAAGTAAGTGATAAGTTCAAGACTGGTGTGGGGTTTGATAGTCAAGTGGTTGATAGTCATGTGTTTGATAGTCAGGAAAATGAAAGGTACAAAACAAGTGAAGAGTATCATGTTGTTTCCCCTCCGTATACTAGGATATTCATGCCCCCTAAATATGATTTGATACTTGCTGATGAGGGAGAATATATTTTTAGTGAGTCAGTAACCAATATACCTGATGCTGCAACAAGTGAAGCTAAGACTAGTGTGTCAAAACCTAAGTCTGTTGGTGAACCACTTATTGAAGACTGGATATCTGACAGTGAGGATGAGAATGAGACTGAGTTTAAGTCTAAACAGAGAAAACCTAGTTTTGCCAAAATAGAATTTGTTAAATCTAATGAGCATGTGAAAACACCTAGGGAGTCTGTTAAGAAGATAGAGAATAAAAAGCAAGCTAAATACCCTAGGAAAAACAGTCAAAACCCTAGAGGTAACCAAAGAAACTGGAATAACTTGATGACTCAGAAATTAGGAAGTAATTTTGAGTTTAAAAATAAAGCTTGTTATGAATGTGGCAGTTTTAATCACTTGATCAAAGATTGTGATTTGTATAAAAAGAAAATGGTAGAGAAAACTGTATGGAACAATGCTAGAAGGGCAAATCATCAAAATTCTCAAAGAATGACTCACCCTCATCCAAAAGAAAATTTTATTCCAAAAGCAGTCTTAATGAAATCTGGCATTAAATCACTTAATACTGCTGGGCAAAACTTTTCAAAAGCAGCAGTATCAGTTAATACTGCAAGACCAATTAATACTGTCCACACAAGACCAATAGTGAATAGTGCAAGGAAAGTATCAAATGTTTTAAATAAAGCACATACACATGTTAGAAGGCCCTTTAACAAGTCTACAACAAATAAGAACAATAATTTAAAAGAAAAAGTTAATACAGTTAAAGGAAATGTTACTACTGCTGGGCCAAAAGTAGTAGTAAGTAATAATAAGGGAAATGAGGCTAATGCTGTTAAGGCCTCAGCATGTTGGATTTAGAGACCAGCAAAAGGTTTTAGACCATGTCTCCAGACACAATGGTGCATCAATGAATTTTAAAAGATTTGATTGTGTTGATGCACAAGGCAGATCCAAGTCTGTAATGGCTTGGGTCTCCAAGAGAGCCTGATTCTCTTACTTTTGTGCAGAGCAATCCACAGCTAGAATTGTAGGGAAAAGGAGTAATTAACGGTAGATGCTCTAGGCACATAACTGGAAACAAGTCCTACCTCTCAAATTATGAAGAAATTAATGGTGGATTTGTTGCATTTGGAGGAGATCCCAAAGGAGGTAAAATCACTGGTAAAGGTAAAATCAGTACAGGTAAATTAGATTTTGAAGATGTGTACTTTGTTAAGGAGCTTAAGTTTAACCTTTTTAGTGTCTCATAAATGTGTGACAAGAAAAAAAGTGTTCTTTTTACAGACACTGAATGTGTTGTTTTGTCTCCTGACTTTAAGCTACTTGATGAAAATCATGTCTTGCTTTGAGTTCCTAGAAAAGATATGATGTGTTTCAAAAGCTTTAAATTTATAAGACTGAAAATACCGGACAATTATATGGAAACACACGGGTAAAAGTATAACCCACGTATGCAGTATAATCTTTTTAGGTAAGACCAGGTCGTCCACAGGGATTAGAGTAGTGTTCGAATAATCAGAAAGAAAATAGACTTTAACAATTTTGAAAATAACTTTAGTTTTATCAATGATAATAAAGATGACTACTCGGATAGTTGAGAATAATTCATAAGTGTTGGAAATGATTTGACCTTGAAGATGGGGCTTTAATTTATAAAAATGATTTCTCGTCAGAAAACGTTT
>BQNB010062051.1:0-36230 GCA_026074375.1 Tanacetum coccineum
GTAACACCCTGATATTTTAACATAGCATCGGGAGCTAAATTGGGGGTATTACTTCATAAATCAACAGTCATAATCATAGAAAACGACTCAAATGAGACGTTTTGAAAATTTTAGTTATCATTCAATAATATATTAAAGTTTTACAAAAGAAGTCCCAAAATACATTGAAAACATAAAGTTTGAATGATAACAAGTTTGGACGCCTGCAACTCCATGCCACTCCATTCCTTAAACTGCTTAGTTACCTGAGATAAACATGCTAAAAAGGTCAACACAAAGGTTGAGTGAAATTCATAGGTTTAAAATGAAATGGTTGAATACAAGTAATCATAAGTGGTAATAATTGTACAATTACAATTATCATGGAAAACAATATTATTGCCCTAAGCTCATGACACCAACACGTTAACATAGAAATCACCTATGACATTATTGAGGAACAAATGTCCTCTTGGAAAGGTAACTTGCCAAAGTTACCCATTATTCTCAAATATAGGGCGTTTGATTACCTCATGTACAAGTAAACACAAACGGGATTCGTCAACCCCAATAGATATATCCACAATATTCGCGTTCACACTTAAGTGATTAATGGTTCATGATGTAAAGATATTGGCAGTAAAGGTAACTTAGGCAATAACATATCAGAATAGCATACAGTTAGAAAATACTTGTATTTATGGTTTATAACATGTATCTCCCCACGGGGTTTGTAAAAACATATAAAGGTGAGACTATGAACTCACCTTAACAGGGAAATCTAATTGATGGCAAAAATAATTTGAGTGGAAGTAAACAGCTTCGTCACGCAACCTGGGGTAATATGTCAAGTCTTAGTTCAAACTTTATTTAAGTTTAACGTAAATGATTTTGGTTTATTAGTTTGTAAAAACATCGTATCACTGTTCAGGCTATCATAATCCAGAGGTCATATAGTAAACGTTTGAAGAGCTAGGACACTTTAAATCGTAAATCCAGCAACTCGTCAAAACATCTACCCAAATGAAAGCCCCTCACATGAAATTCCCTAGTAACGTGATACATTATATTTTAAATGATAAGATTTTATCTTTTTAAGTTTCTTCAAAAGCTAGTGGATGATAAATTATGTTAAATATTTAACATAATTGATTTTATAGTGTTTCGATCGATGAATGAAACAATAAATGTGTCGGGTTTGAATAAAATTGAGTCTTATAATGTTTAAATATATTTTTGTTATTAAATATATAAATATTACATTTTATACCTTTGAGAATTTAAAAATGGCAATATATACCCTTGGTATATATATTTTACAATTTATACCACATTTATATTTTTTAAACATTTAACCCTTAACTTTAAAGTTTGGTAAAACAGGCCCTTGTGGTTTTAAGTTTAGGATAATTACACTTTTGCGCCGAAAGTTTAATATTTTTCAAAATGTTACGATATATACCCCTAAGGGTCATTTGAATTGCATTCTTAGTCCAAAAATCATATACTTTGTATTTTTAATCTCAAAATCAATTTGCAGCATAAAGCTTATCACAATAAGCTAAAATAAGTTGGTTTTTACGAGCTTATAGCTTATGAAATGAGCTTATTAGCTTAAAAACTTAAAAAGGGTGCGTTTGGTTTTGAAATCATAACTCGATGGGTTCTAGCTTTTAGGGTTTGTTTCTAAGCTTATAAAAATGATAGAATAGCTTATTAGAATATCTTATTAGATCAGCTTATGGATTTTAGCTTATAGGGTTTACGAAAAGAGCTTTTAGGGTTTTTAAGCATGCGTTTGGCTTAGGAAAACCAAACGTGTAGGTTTAGGGTTCAAGAGTTTTTCTTACAAAATCATAAAGATGGATAGGTGCTTATTAGGATAGGAATAAGCTTAAGCTAGCTTATTAGGGTTCGCATGGACTTAGGGTTTCCAAAACAGGTCATTTAGGGCTTGATTAGGGTTTGGTTTGGTTTAAGGATTTCCAACGTGGTTTTGTTTGATCACATGGTTAAAACAATGTTTATATAAGATCTAAAACACAACAAGAGCTTATAGAACAAGTGATAGGACTTACTAGTACTCGAATGGGTCGAAATGGGTTTATACGGGTCGAAATGGCTTGGATATGAATCAAGAACCTTTTGTTTCTTGTTCCTTGGCTTCTTAAATAGCTTAATTCTTTCCTTCTTCTCTTCTAGGGCTTGGCTAGATCATCATTTTAAGAATGTATTTGATTTAGTTGTGAATTATGGAAGTGTGTATGTGTGTGTTTCGGCTATATATAGGGCAAGGGAGAGAGTGGTGGCCAAGTTTTGCATTCTTATCAATATGTAGATGACTAATGGGAGCTAAGGCTAGCTTAGAGAGGTGTAGGGTGGTGGAGAGGGTTGGAATAAGAAAGGAGGTGACATGATGGTTCAACTTGGGGTGCAAGGTGATAAGTAGATGACAAGGAGGTGATGAGGTGTTTGCTTGGGGCTCAAGGGTGGTGACAAGGTGGTAGGCAAGGTGGTGCATTATGGTGGAGTATGCTTGCTAGGTTTTTGCTTGGTTTGACACTAGTTAAGGGGTATCGAGTTGTTTAGGGTTTCAGGTTAGGGTTAGGGTTTAAGTCGAGTGTGTGGAGTGAAATAGAGGGAAAAAATAGTTTAAATGTGATGCTAAAAAGACTTGTAATTTGAGCTTAAGAAGTGGTACAAAATCTACAAAGAAATTGGAGGGAAAACGCATATTTTGAATTGTGTGCTATATCGGGTTGTACATTGAGCTTAAACGAGTTGTACTTTGGTTTTGGAGGGAAAATATATTCGAATTTGGTGCATTAGTAACTTGTACACATTCCTTACAAGCTTGTACATTTGATTTGTATGTAAGCATTATATGTAGTTAGGGTTTTGATATAAACGTTAACGTATGAAATCCGTTTTATAATAAACGTTTTGAATTTTACGTTAAATAGATAACGTATGGTAAAAACGGAGTTTAAAACATATTGTTTGACATATTATAACGTTTACTTGATATAAACGTTGATGAAATTGGCATTGGTAGGTTGCGTGAGCACGTTTACTTTTTAAATGTAAGTTACGTTATATCATGGATGGTATAAAACAAAAATATTCCTGTGAAAATGGTTCTATTAAATATAATAGATGGATAATTACCTTGAGGAAAATTGTGGGTTGTTATAGTCTCCCAACCTTAAAGAAATCTCGTCTTGAGATTTAGTTGGATGTTGGAGTGATGTTTGGAAATAGATGTGGATATTTGGCACGAATTTGATCTTCGCGTTCCCACGTTAATTCTGGTCCTCTTTTAGAGTTCCATCTTACTTTGACTATAGGGATACGACTTTGTCTTAGTTGCTTGACTTCACGATCCATAATTTCTACTGGTTCTTCCACAAAGTTGAGTTTATCATCGAGCCGAAGCTCTTTCATTGGAATGATGAGGAATTCGTCTGATAGGCATTTCTTTAAATTAGAAATGTGGAAGGTACTGTGGACATTTTTGAGTTCTTCAGGAAGCTTAAGTGTATATGCCACTAGGCCGACCCTTTTAAGGATCTTAAACGGTCCAATGTACCGAGGGTTAAGCTTTCCTTGCGTTTCGAATCGGATGACACCTTTCCGAGGTAACACTTTTAACATAACACGATCTCCAACTTGGAATTCCAAAGGATTTCGCCTTATATTGGCATAACTCCTTTGCCGATCTCTTGCAGCTTGCAAGCGTTGTCGAATTTGCACTATCTTTTCGGTGGTTTCATGGATTATCTCTAGTCCGATGAGTTAAACATCTCCAACTTCGGCCCAGTAGACAGGTGATCGACACTTTCGTCCATAAAGTGCCTCGAATGGTGCTGCCTTAATACTGGCATGGTAACTGTTATTGTAGGAAAATTCTACCAGTGGTAAGTGTTTCTCCCATCCTTTTCTAAATTCTATAGCACATGCTCAAAGCATATCTCTGAGTGTTTGGATGGTTCTTTCACTTTGTCCATCAGTCTGGGGGTGATATGCCATACTCATGTCTAATTGAGTACCCAAAGCACTCTGCATTGACTGCCAAAATCTGGATGTGAAATGGCTGTCACGATCTGATATGATGGATATTGGCACTCCATGCCGTGAAACTATCTCATTTATATACAACCTTGTAAGGGTTTCCATACTATTTGTCACTTTGGTGGGGATGAAATGTGCTGATTTGGTAAGGCGGTCTACAATGACCCAAATTGTGTCATGTCCGCTTGATGTTTTGGGTAGTTTTGTATCTAAGTTCATCGTTATTCTTTCCTAATTCTATGTAGGAATCTCTAGTTGTATAAGTAAGCGGGATGGCTTCTGACATTCTGCTTTAACTCTAGAGCATGTTAAACACTTGCCAACATATTCAGTGATGATTACCTTCATGTTAGGCCACCAATAGAGTTTCTTTAGATCCTAATACATCTTGTCAGAACCTGGGTGAATGGAATACTTTGATTTATGGGATTCATGCATGATTAAATCCCTCAAATTACCAAAAAGTGGTAACCAACTTCGATTCTTGATACAACGAGTTCTATCAGGACGTACTTCAAATGCTTTGTCCATTCCTCGTAGGTTCTCAGCTTCCATGTTCTCTTCTTTGATTGCCTCAGTTTGGGCTTCGAGGATTTATGATGGTAATTTTGGGTGAAGAGTCATGACTAATGATCTAACTCGGAGTGGTTTGATTCATTCCTTTTGGCTTAAGGCATCTGCTACAACATTTTCCTTTCCAGGATGGTAGTGAATCTCACAATCATAATCTGCAAGTAATTCTAACCAATGGCGTTGTATCATGTTCAACTCTTTCTGATCAAGGATATGCTAAAGACTTTTATGATCAGTGAACACAATACACTTTGTGCCATACAGACAGTGTCTCTAAATTTTAAGAGCGAACACTACAGCTCCTAATTCAAGGTCACGTGTGGTATATTTCTCTTCATGAGGCTTGATTTGTCGAGATGCATATGAAATAACGTTTTCTCTTTGCATTAACACCGCTCCCAAACCTTAGAGTGATGCATCACAGTAAACGACAAAGTCATCGTTTCCTTTTGGTAATGCTAAGATTAAAGCTTAACACAATTTTTGTTTTAGCAGTTGGAAAGCTGGCTCTTGGTTTTCTCCCCAGATATACTTCTTGTTTTTCAGGGTTAATTCAGTCAAAGACTTTGCAATCTTCGAAAAACCTTCGATGAATCTCCGATAGTAGCCGACGAGTTCTAAGAATTGGTGTACTTCTGTAGGTGTAGTAGGAGATGCCCAATTCTTAACTGCTTCAATCTTGGCGGGGTCAATGTGAATTCCTTGACTGTCAATCATGTGCCTGAGAAATTGCACGATACTAATCTAGAAATCACATTTGGAGATCTTGGCATATAATTTCTCCTTTTTAAGTAGTTCAAGGATTATTCTTAGGTGATCTTCGTGTTCTTCTTTGTCATGAGAGTAGATAAGAATATCATCAATGAACTCTATCACAAATTTATCCAAGTATGGTTTGTACACACGGTTCATGAGGACCATGAACACAGCAGGCGCGTTGGTTAAACCAAATGGCATTACATGGAATTCATAGTGTCCGTATCGTGTTCTGAAAGCAGTCTTGGTAATATCTTCATCCCTGACTCTTAGTTGGTGATAGCCTGATCTTAAGTTAATTTTTGAGTAAACACTCGAACCTTGAAGTTGGTCGAATAAATCATCGATCCTGGGTAATGGGTAACGATTCTTTATGGTAAGTTTATTCAACTCTCGGTAATCGATACACATTCTGAAAGATCCATCTTTCTTTTTAACAAATAAGACAGGAGCTCCCCAAGGCAAAGTACTTGGTCGGATAAAACCTCGGTCTGCTAACTCTAGTAGTTGGTCAGATAGTTCCTGCATTTTTGAAGGAGCTAATCTGTAAGGTGCTCGGGCCAATGGTGCCGCTCCTGGAATTAAATCGATTTGGAATTCTACCTGGCGAACCGGAGGAAGGCCGGGTAGGTCTTCAGGAAAAACTTCCGGAAATTCTCTAACTACTGGTATATCTTCCAATCGTCTCTCGTCTGACTTCTTCTCCATTACTTGGGCTATGAAAATTTGACATCCCCTGGATATATACTTTTTGGTTTTTATACAGGATATGAGGTTTTAGTCGAGTTTTACTTCGATCACCTCGGATGATTAAAGTTTTACCGTCGATTGGGATGTGGACGACTTCTCGCACGAGAGAATTTTGCATGAAACTGGAAACCAGTCCATACCAATGACGACGTCGAAACTACCGAGTTTAATCGGCATGAGATCAATTTCGAATGGTTGGTTTAACAAAATCAGAGTGCAAGACCCTAGATAACGGTATTAGTGCATACTAGGTTTCCATCGGCCATTTCAATGTCATAGGTGGTATCTAGTGTAATTGGTGGGATATTAAGCATGGAATAAAGAGATTTGGATATGAAACTTTTATCGGCTCCTGAATCAAATAATACTCTAGCTAGATGTTGGTTTAGAAGGAACGTACTTGTGACTACGTTCGGGTCTCGGTGAGCGTTCTTGTCCCTCAGCAAGTATGCTCTTCCGTGGGCACTGTTGTTTGCTTTTGGGCACTAATTTTTGTAATGCCCTTTCTCCCCACAGGCATGACAAGTTACGGATATTGGTTGTAGGTTGCTTCCAGTGGCTGGTCCTTTGTTTTTGCAGTTCCTGGTCTGATAACCCACCTTGTTGCAGGTCTGACACTTGACAGTGCAAGGTCCTGTATGATGCAGGGTGTCAACTTTTTACATAAGGAAGGTTCCCATATACCTACTGTTTCAGTTGGGGGTGGCAGCATAAGCCCTAACGGTTTCTTGCCTTCTATTCTGTTGTTGTTGGTGATCATTGTTGCAGTTGTTATTGTTTGTTGTTTTACGGTATTTTGTAGTTGTGATTTTGCGATTATTGATGATAGTTCTATTTTTTGTTTGTTTGAGTGGTTTTCTTATCATCAAACTTTTGTTTATGATCATTAATTCCTTGCACAGAATTGTGCTTTGTTACCTGATCCATTAACCTCTGGGTATGGAATGGCTATCTCCCAAGTTTGAGGGCTTTTAGAGGGATAAACATTTCCTTCAATACTTCCTGGGTAATCCCCCGATGAAGACTTCCATAAGTTTCTCAGAATTGGTACATAGTTGGACAAAAACTCTACCTACCTAGAATCTTCGTAATGTAAGAGTTGAGGTCAATTCCGCTTTTACAGTCGAGAATGTAAAATTCATCTCCATTTCTTTACCTCGGTTCTAGGATAAATACTTTCTTTATTAAGAGCTTTTTTTAAATTAGACCAGGAAATTTTTTGTAAACTTCCTCTATGTTCCAATAGGCGGGTGAATGAATTCCACCAGGGATAAAGCTTCTTCGGTTAGAAGTACCAGTAGCAATTTCACTTTGTAGATCCTCGGAACAGTTACTGCAGAGAAATACCGAATCCATGTTCCGTTCAAACCAGCGGATGAGACCAACAACCCCTTCCGTACCTTTGAAATTAAACGGTTGGCAGTTCATAAACTCTTTGTAGCTACATTTTCTTGCTATAGGAGTTTCTCTTTGTCGGGTGTTCTTATTGGTATTGTCAGAATTGCCACGGTAGTACTTTCTTCCAGAGCCCTGCAACTACTATCAACAACAACTAGTTTCTTGATGGCGGCCTGAGTCATGGGTGGTGCTGCAGATGTTGATGTCCTCTTAAGAGCCATTCTATTAATATTAACAAGACAACACAAAATAAGAATCCATACAATGATATAGTCATATCATAAGTCATTGTCAAAATTTTCATACATAGTGGTATTGAAATCATTTGACATAGATACTTGTTTGATACAAGTTCTAACAAAGAAATACACATCCTTTGATATTACATTGCAGGATATAACGGAAATTTTTTAGAATCTAAGACTTCCAGAGATGGACACTCTAACAAGCATCTAACTCATTAGGTTTCTCGAGGACTGGTTCACTTTTCAATGTTCGTGATATGATCCATAACGAGTTATCTAATTCTGCAAAGATAGACTCATCAAAGGGATAGTCTGGCGGTGGTGTAGTTGACCTAACCGGTGATGAAGATCCTACTGATGAAGACAGAGATAATGGAATGGGTGATCCAACAGGAGGCTCAGTATCTCTAGGTGGTGTAGGTGGGGTCATATGCTCAATGTCTTGATTATTAATCATATCCATGATACCTGGGCACAAAGGTTCGAGAAAACCGAATGGTAAGAGAACCATGGTAATCCCGGATACATGAAGATATGAGTCATCACAATACTGGATATAGGATAGACAACCACAACATACATAAATCTGTATCATGAAATAGCTAGGTATAAAAGAATCACAACTGTATTATGTTATAAATAACTTGTCTACATATTTTACATAACCAAAATTTGACAAGTGTTAATATTTATGCCACATATCCTGTGGTTGGATTCTAAACAAAAGCTGTAAATGACAAGGATCTAGTCTAGTAGTCTGGTGGTCCTCCCTTCTGGTTCTTGAGCTCACGGATCATGTCCAGAAGACTCTTCATATCTGATCGGTGGCGAACCTGGATATCCTCGATGATAGCTCCCTATTTGTCAAGGAATCAAGACAAAAGATCAATGGCTATGATGATATGACTTGGACACTACTCAATTTTGGATGGCTATGATGACTCTTGGATCCCTCTCACACAACAAACACACCTGTAAGAGCTCTCACAAAGAAAGCACACTCCTAAAATCTTCTATGGCTTAGTATAAATAGGCTCATTTGTAAGCCTTTGGGCAACTAAGTTTTTTAGTAGTTTTCAGCTTATAATTTAAGTTTTTTGTAATGTTTTCTTAAAAGCCTTGTAATGATTTTAAGTTTAATGAAAGATTGAAGTTTTTATGTTTTACCCCGTTTTTAAGTTAAAGTATTTGATGATTTAAAACTGTTTTATAAGCTCACAAAAGCTCTTTTTATAACATTCTTACAAAACTCTTTCATAATTTGTAAGCTTTAAGTTTATTTTACCAAAAATCACCAAAAAAGCTTTTTGGATGATAAGCCAAACTTGGATGGGCTTATAGATACTACTAGCTTATATTTGATAAGCTAGAGCTTGTAGATAAGCTCTTTTTGCCTTGTTTTGAGCAAGGGCCTTTGTAAGTTTCATTTTTCCATTTTTAGCTTATTCACTATTCAACTGCTTATTTGTGCTTAATGTCTTCTTATATTTGCTTATTTATGTTTGCTTATGATGTTTAATGCTTATTATGCTTGTTTTATAGTTTAGAGATTATTTGCTTAAGTTCTCTTTTAATTTGTCTTGAAATAGCTTATAAACTTGCATAATCTGTTTCAGCTTATTTAAGTGCTTATTGGTTATTGAAATTTGCTTAATATTGTTTGTTTTACTTATTTAATATCTGGTCTTTTGAATTTGTGCTTTAAATAAGCATTAATCTCTTTAAAAAAGCCAAAACAGTTTTTAAAGGAGTGTTTGGTTTAACTGTTTTTATTAGTGAAAATGGGTCAAAACATGCTTTGTGCTTTTGAGTCAACTTTGATTAGATAATATTAGTCATAAAATTCAGTTTGTTTTAAATTTGAAGTGTTAAATCTCTAAATCATAGGTTATATAAGTAGTTGTTTGAATCTGAGAACATATAGCTTATTATATAAACTTATTTGATTAGACCTATTACTCTTGTGTTTTTATGATGTTTTTGCATTTGTTTGAGTGTTAAAACAAAGTTCCTTAAGCCTGCATTGTTTGGTTTGTGTTTTACCAAATCTGTCAAAAATTTTGCTAAGTGTTGAAAAAAGGAGAAATTGCTTTTCCATTTGCTTGCTATATCTTATTGTGAGTTTCAAAATGCTTTTTGATTGTTGATATAAGCTCTTTGAGGTCAAATCTCAATCTGTTTATAGGTTATAAGTTCATAAGGTTCTGTTTGTTTGCTTATTTTTAAGCTCAAAATTGGTGTTTTGTTAAGATTGCAAAAGTTTGCAAAAATTTATCTAAGAGTCAAATCAGTGTGAGATAGCTTCTTCATGAAGCTTTTTAAGTGCTTATTTGAATTTCAAACTGCTTTTTCTTTTTTGCTTATTGTAGCTTTTTGGCCAAGCTTTTTAGTGGTATAAGCCACTAAGCCATAAGGATCTGTTTTCTAGCTTATTTTTAAGCTAGAAAAGTCCCCTTTTGGCTGTTTGCTTAACAGTTTTGGCCAAAAAGCTTATTTGCTTATTTAGGCTTATTAGCTTATTGCATTTGCTCATTCTAGGTTTAGTATAGCTTATTAGGTTAGTTTAAGCCCTCTTTAGCTTATTTCCCTTAGTTTAGAGCTTAAATGAGCTTATTTGCCTTTTAGCTTAAAAACCTTAAGTTTTATAGCTTTTTAAGTAAACTGTCATTCTAGCTTATTGTAGTTGCTTATTTTTGTTCAAACATGCTTAATAGGTCTAGTTATGTTGCTGCTTTAGCTTATTATGAGTTTTATTAGCTTATTTAGTGCTTAAATAGTCAAACAGTTAGCATTAAGGCTTAGTATAGTTTAGGCTTATTATGTCAACCTTTTAGGGCTTATTCTGTGCTTATTTATGGTTTATAAAAAAGTTGTTTTGTAAAAGTTGATTATTTTTAAGCTCTTTAAAAAGCTATAAAAAATGGCAAAGACAAAAACGTTTGGGATTAGGGGAAGCCCCAGGTGAGCAAGGCTCGAACCCGGGACCTCTACCCTTCTCACCAAACGTTTTACACAACACACACACTACCACTCGCCCTGGGGTCTTTTTCGATTTTATCTTGCAACATTTATTATTTATACGCGTTTTAGCTCTTTTGGCTTATAAGCCATTTTTAGCTTATTTCACAGCTTATTTGATAAGCTGTTTTTCCCAGCTTATTTTTATTAGATTCTTCATTGTTCAAGCTACTTTTGCTAATTTTTCCAGATTTTTATTAAATAGTTTAGTATTTTTAAACATTTAATTTCATTAAAATCGTTTTTAATTCATAAAAAATTATAAAAAAGTCAAAATAATATAATTCTTTTTTAGAAAATTTTCTTTTAACATTTAGGACTTAGGAAAATTAGATTTTATTTCGTAGGGTTAAAATTGCAAAATTTGATTTTTTAAAGAACGGGATTGAATCCCCGTTCACGTTTTTAGTGTTTTTAAGCCCTAATTTCTTTTGTTTTTGCTCTAGTTTTTCTAGTTCTTATCTTTAGTTAATTAGGACTTATAAAAGCCAAAAAGATCATTTTAGAACTTAATTTTGATAATTTAGGGTTTTTAGGATCCCCGTTTTGCGTTCTTAGTTTAAAATAGTTTTCCAACTAGTTTCCTGATGGCGGCCTGAGTCATGGCTGGTGGTGCAGATGTTGATGTCCTCTTGGGAGCCATTCTATCAGCATTTACAAGACAACACAAAATAAGAATCCATACAATGATATATTCATATCATAAGTTATTGTCAAAAATTTTCATACATGGTGATATTGAAATCATTTGACATAGATTTTTATTTGGTACAAGTTCTAACAAAGAAATACACATTCTTTGATAGTACATTACATGATATAATGGAAATTTTTTGGAATCTTAGACTTCCAAAGATGAACATTCTAACAAGCATCTGACTTATTAGGTTTCTCGGGGACTGGTTCACTTTCTAGTGGTCATGGTATGATCCATAATGATTTATCTAACTTTGCAAAGATAGACTTATTAAAGGGATAGTCTGGCGGTGGTGTAGTTGACCTAACCGGTGATGAAGATCCAACTGATGAAGATGGAGATAATGAAATGGGTGATCCAACATGAGGCTCAGTATCTCTAGGTGGTGTAGGTAGAATCATATGCTCAATGTTTTGATCATTAATCATATCCGGATACAAAGGTTGAGAAAACCTGGTGGTAAAAGAGCCATAGTAATCCTGGATACATAAAGATATGATACATCAATAACCTTAACACAGAGTATAGGATAGACAACAACGACATACATAAATCGGTATCATAAAACAGCGAGGTATAATGGAATCACAACTTCATTATGTCATAAACAACTTGTCTACATATTTTACATAACCAAAATTTGACAAGTGTCGTTATTTATGCCACACATCCCGTGGTTGGATTCGAAACAAAAGTTATAAATGACAAAGATCTAGTCTAGTAGTCTGGTGGTCCTCCCTTGTGGTTCTTGAGCTTATGGATCATGTCTAGAAGACTTTTCATATTTGATCGGTGGTGAACCTGGATATCCTCGATGATCATCTCTAGAGTAGAAATCCTGACACGAGCTAGAACAATCTCGTCGTCATGCCTTATTTGCTCTCTCTGAAATTTAGAAATCTGGGTACGGGCTTCTTGAAGTTCGGTTTCTAGTTGGTCAAAATCTCGCTGTATGATTACTCGATCATTACCAAGACATTCTATCTTATCTTCCATGTGCTCAATGTGCTCAAGAGGGAGCTATCTAAGTGATTCAAAATAGTTTCGATCTGTTCCTCATGGCGCTCCAGATGCATCTTATGAGAACTCTCTTAAATCTCAAATACTTGAGGTAGGGCAGAAGAATCAGTAAAGGAGGATGATAGGAAACGGGTTCGTTTCTGAGGTGGCAAAATCTCCTTGGGAAGAAAGAAATCTCAGGGATCAAATAGTGGTGATGGTGGTAACACTGGAAGTGGAGGCAAAATAGGCGGTGGAGTAATAGGAGCTTGTGGTAGAGGAATAGGTGATTCATTATTTGTAGCATTATATGCTTGCATGACTTTCATATGCGGATCATTGTGGAGAGGTGAGATGGTTAGCGAGGATAAAAGATCCTTAGATAGATCATCTGAAGAGTCAAAAGAGGTGTTTCCCGGTGAAGTTTGGGAATAGTCTGGTGAAGATGGGGTATAGTCAGGAGTGTTTGTAGAGGAAAAAGCATCCTCAATATCGGAATCAGATAGGATGATAATAGGGTGGGTGGATGTAGACATAATTCTGTAACAACCCAGTGGAAAATAACATAAGTTATTTATATTTACTTAATAGTTATGTATCATTTGTTAAACAAATATCTTTACATACTATTTAGGAAATGTAGGGGCACGAAGGACTTTCTTGGATGGAAAATGGTTATAGTTTAGGTTTTAACCTTGTTCTCTATAACCGTGGCTCTTGATACCAATCTGTAACACCCTGATAAGTAACTTGCCAAAGTTACCCATTATTCTCAAATATAGGGCATTTGATTACCTCATGTACAAGTAAACACAAACGGGATTCGTCAATCCCAATAGATATATCCATAATATTCGCGTTCACACTCAAGTGATTAATGGTTCATGATGTAAAGATATTGGCATTAAAGGCAACTTAGACAATAACATATCAGAATATCATACAGTTGGAAAATACTTGTATTCATGGTTTATAACATGTATCTCCCCACGGGGTTTGTAAAAACATATAAAGGTGGGACTATGAACTCACCTTATCAGGGAAATCTAATTGATGGAAAAAATAATTCAAGTGGAAGTAAACAGCTTCGTAACGCAACCTGGGGTAATATGTCAAGTCTTAGTTCAAACTTTATTTCATAAAGTTTAACGTAAATGATTTTGGTTTATTAGTTTTTGAAAACATCGTATCACTGTTCGGGCTATCATAATCCAGAGGTCATGTAGTAAACGTTTAAGGAGCCAGGACACTTTAAATCGTAAATCCAGCAACTTGTTTAAACGTCTACCCAAATGAAAGCCCCTCACATGAAATTCCCTTGTAACGTGATACATTATAGTTTAAATGATAAGATTTTATCTTTTTAAGTTTCTTCAAAAGCTAGTGGATGATAAATTATGTTAAATATTTAACATAATTGATTTTATAATGTTTCGATCGATGAATGAAACAATAAATGTGTCGGGTTTGAATAAAATCGAGTCTTATAATGTTTAAATATATTTTTGTTATTAAATATATAAATATTACATTTTATACCTTTGAGAATTTAAAAATGGCAATATATACCCTTGGTATATATATTTGACAATTTAAACCCTCATTTATATTTTTAAAACATTTAACCCTTACCTTTAAAGTATGGCAAAATAGGCCCTTGTGGTTTTAAGTTTAGGATAATTACACTTTTGGCCCGAAAGTTTAATAGGTTTCAAAATGTTACGATATATACCCCTAAGGGTCATTTGAATTGCATTCTTAGTCCAAAAATCATATACTTTGTATTTTTAATCTCAAAATCAATTTGCAGCATAAAGATTATCACAATAAGCTAAAATAAGTTGGTTCTTATGAGCTTATAGCTTATGAAATGAGCTTATTAGCTTGAAAACTTAAAAAGGGTGCGTTTGGTTTTGAAATCATAACTCGATGGGTTCTAGCTTTTAAGGTTTGTTTATAAGCTTAAAAAAATGATAGAATAACTTATTAGATCAGCTTATGGCTTTTAGCTTATAGGTGCACTCGAAAAGGAGCGTTTAGGGATTTTTAGCATGTGATTTGGTTTAGGAAAACCAAACGTGTAGGTTTAGGGTTCAAGAGCTTTTCTCACAAAATCATAAATATGGATAGGAGCTTATTAGGATAGGAATAAGCTTAAGCTAGCTTATTAGGGTTCGCATGGACTTAGGGTTTCCAAAACGGGTCATTTAGGGCTCAATTAGGGTTTGGTTTGGTTTAAGGATTTCCAACGTGGTTTTGTTTGATCACATGGTTAAAACAAAATCTATATAAGATCTAAAACATAACAAATAGTACTTTAATGGGTCGAAATGGGTTGATACGGGTCGAAATAGCTTGGAGATGAATCAAGAACCTTTCTTTCTTGTTCCATGGCTTCCTAAATAGCTTAATTCTTTCTTTATTCTCTTCTAGGGCTTGGCTAGATCATCATTTTGAGAATGTATTTGATTTAGTTGTGAATTATGGAAGTGTGTGTGTGTGTGTGTTTTGGCTATATATAGGGCAAGGGAGAGAGTGGTGGCCAAGTTTTGCATTCTTATCAATATGTAGATGACTAATGGGAGCTAGGGTTAGCTTAGAGAGGTGTAGGGTGATAGAGAGGGTTCAAATAACAAAGGAGGTGACAAGATGGTTCAACTTAGGGTGCAAGGTGAAGAGTAGGTGATGAGGTGTTTGCTTGGGGCTCAAGGGTGGTGACAAGGTGGTAGGCAAGGTGGTGCATCATGGTGGAGTATGGTTGCTAGGTTTTTGCTTGGTTTGACACTAGTTAAGGGGTATCGGGTTGTTTAGGGTTTCGGGTCAGGGTTAGGGTTAGGGTTTAAGTCGAGTGTGTGGAGTGAAATGGAGGGAAAAACTAGTTTAAATGTGATGCTAAAAAGACTTGTAATTTAAGCTTAAGAGGTGGTACGAAATCTACAAAGAAATTGGAGGGAAAATGCATATTTTGAATTGTGTGCTATATCAAGTTGTACATTGAGCTTAAACGAGTTATACATTGGTTTTGGAGGGAAAATATATTTGAATTTGGTGCATTAGTACCTTGTACATATGCCTTACAAGCTTGTACATTTGATTTGTATGTAAACATTACATGTAGTTAGGGTTTTGATATAAACGTTAACGTATGAAATCCGTTTTATAATAAACATTTTGAATTGTACGTTAAATAGATAACGTATGGTAAAAATGGAGTTTAAAACATATTATAACGTTTACTTGATATAAACGTTGATGAAATTGGCATTGGTAGGTTGCGTGATCACGTTTACTTTTGAAATGTAAGTTACGTTACATCATGGATGGTATAAAACAAAAATATTCCTGTGAAAATGGTTCTATTAAATATAATAGATGGATAATTACATTGAGGAAAATTGTAGGTTGTTATATCTATGTTCTGATTAATTATGTTATTGCAACATAATTCGTAAACAAAATTTTGTTTTCTCATAGAAGACAAACATAGTCTCTTTTCTTGTAAGAAGAGTGAGACTTACTCCTATCTCTTCTCAATGGTTGACAAGAATAAGTTAGGGTTATAATTGAATTATTATCAATTATATTTAAACTCACTTTTAATCTTTCATTACCCTCTTCCGGTTCTGAAATCTTTGAAAGAAACATAATTTTTGTGTAACAAGAGTAAATTTTGGTCTAAAGCTAACCACAATAAACAACATCTTCACTTGTCACGATGTATCGAGTAAAGGTAAAATGCTAGGAGGTTAAATTTTTCTTGACTCGATTCATCCTTAAAATGCTAACCACCCATGATTGCTAGTCAAGACCAAATAAGGAGGAATTGCTATGCTAAAATGTTCAAGATTAATGAAATCATCAATGCCTAGTCCATCTGCGTGGGACCAAACACAACACACCCCAAAACAACAACCCAACAACATAAGAATAAATTCTATAAACCTCAGATTCAATACCTATACATTGCTACTTGTAGTCATTTTTGAGTACGTAGGAAGTAAATAAATCACTATTTTGCTTTCATATTGGGTAATGTATACGACTATACAACAATGTTGACAATAACCCAAATCGGAGCTTTATAGCGTTTTACTACTGAAATGACATTCATGTATCAAAATGTCACATTCAGTGGGATATACAAAATTCAAATCCTGTTAGTTTGCCCGTATTTTTTCATATTATTCTAGCCGCTTTGAAATAATTTCATTACTTATTCCGAATAAGAATGACCATGGTTAATGGTGAATCGGGTTTCACAATTTTAATTTTATAGATAACCTGTTGCCTTTCCGATGTTGCTTTCTGAAGCATTATCTACAGAATAATAATCCACAACTCCTTATTAAACAATATGGTTTGATATCTACTAGTAATATCTATGACACTATCATATTGTTTATACTTTCGAGCGCGTGTCGTATTGTATTAAATAATGGTTTCCCGTACACAAGTGGAGAAATCTTAAGGTGTGCAAAGGAACAACATAAAACATATGATTAAGGTTACTCCATTGACCGCAGGTAAGGAAGGCAAATCATTTTAACCTAATACTTTAAACACACAAGAGTTTGTTTGTCTATATTAAAAATTAAATGTCAAGATATAATAGTTAAGCTACTTTACAAAAACAAGTCTTGACAACATGTTTTAGGATCAATAGACATATGGTTAAATTAATAAATCATAATTTATGAAGTAAAAAATTAACTTAGAAAATTACTAGTGAACCAAAAGAGTTTATGCCGTTCAAATTAACTTTAGTTAGAATAATTATGTTCTTGTGTAAGACATAAATATAAAGTCCTAGATTTTATCAATGACTCATACCATAAGTAATGAAAAAAAAAAAAGAGTTAAACTTGTTTATGTCCTTCTTTTTAATAACCACATGAACCAATAAGGACCAAGAAATTATTCAAAGACTTATAAAGTATACTTGAACCCTGTTCCTGTTTTCTTGAGACACATGAACATAGAGTTATTGTACTATTCAAAGAATATACGTTATAGCATGTACGATTTGTTTACAAAACTAAACTATTCAATTTGGCTGCGACCCAATTGGGTGAGTATTTGATCAAGAGAATTAAAGTTATCTAAAGGAATTCTGAGTTATAGGTACTCATAATTCCAATATTTATAAGAATAACCCACAATATTAAGTGATATCTAATGTTTGAAACAAACTATAATTCATATTGTTTGATTTCTGTAACTTTAATTGTTCTACCATCTCCAAACTACGATCAAGGTTGAGAATTTTTGTTGTGTCATGGATACACAAATATAGTTTTGATAAAAAAAAACTCATAGAAGGTATTCAAGACATTATCTATATAATGGATTGGGAATAAATCCCATAATGACCTTGATTCAAGTACAGATATTTGTTAATATCACTGAACGCTATATTATACCACAGCCTAGAGTATGAGAACTGTTGAACAGTATTTTGTTGTCCCAATTAAGAACAATATATTATATGCTATACAAATACTAATTATCTCAGAGAAGTAACACTTCATACAAAAATAAGTGGTTGAGTATCTATATAACTTAAAGATATCAAGAACAAAATACAAAACCTACTAAACATACACTTGCTGAAGGTCATACTAAGGTTAAAGCATGAAAAGTGTCAAAAACTAAAGTATAATATTAACTCTCATTTCATAAATCCGCAAGGTGACCCCTTTGTGGAGGTTTGTTACCAATATGAAGCGAGAGGTCACCAGTTCAGTCTCTTCTCCGTGGGGGTTTTCCTTTCAAGGTAGGAAAATGTGGGTGTTCTCCTGCCCCACAGATGCGTCACTCGAGGCTGTCAATGGACTAACAATCTGGGTATTACTGTGGAATCGAATCACTATTAATTTCTCCGGCTGGTAGGGACCTTACCCTTCACTATTTCCAGGTAAGTACTCAGAGAAATCAAATAGCTAACTTAGTAACTGTAACTAACTCGCCTTTCAAAAAAATAGATGATAGATTTAATATCCAATGCTGAGGAATATAAGTTTAGAGGGACATATTAAACCTGCAAACAATAAAGATGAATTACACATCTTGAATCAAAAAAATATCTTATAAGCTAAATTAATGACAAGATGCAGTCCATAAAGAGACAATCAATGTTTGAGCTTGAATTGATCTTTTACCAAATAGTATAAAACGGAAGGGCAGAAAGGAGTTTCTTTTTGAAAAAGAAGTGCTCATAAGGACAAGATGTACACAAATTAATGCCTGACTGAGAGTGAAGAGTTTTGAATCTTATCAAGCAATTAACTAAGATTAAAATGTTCTATTCCTAACAAGCATTAATATATAAATATAACTAATAGTCATATAATTTATCCTTGAATCTATAACATAAGGCAATTAAAGATCATAACCCTTTCCTTAATGATTACCTTGCGAGGAATATGTGTAATCAAAAGGGTTATGAGTCTATATTTGTAATATGACAATTAAGTTTTATAACTCTATTCCCTTAAAGATTACCTTTTTTTGCGAGAAACGGTGTGTACTCAGAAAGGGGTTATGATATAAAATAATCTTTATAAAGTATACAAGATAAAAATCCAAGTGTGGATTGGATCATGCATCTAGGAGCTGAAATCTTAAGTTTAATTACAATATGATTTTTGATTAAATTAAGATAATTTCTGAGTACACAACCTGACATCAAGTGGGAGCACTATTGTTTTTTTTTTCCTTAAAAATTCCATAGATGTTGTAATAACATATTGACAGCAACATTATCATCAAAGATAGATATTAAATCCTAAGAATTGAAATGAAACTTTCACTACCTTGGGAATTTAGTAATAAAACTAAACGACCTTGGAAATAAAATGTAAATGAATTAACATATGCGAAAATTAAGTCCAACACAATGCAATATATCATTGAAGCAAGTCTTAAATGATATATTTCACTTGAGATAATTTAAATAACATGGATGTGAAACGCTATTTAAAGCAAGGATTCATCTTGTATATCTGTATATAGTGTAAGAGACTGGATTGTATACTATTTGCACAAGAGCAAGATGACTAACAACAACAGTATCAATAGAGAGTGTTTAGATGACTGATGGCAACAGTATCTAAATGAGAGTGGAGAATTAGATGACTTTTAAAACAAAGTAAATAAGCATTAATGTATAAAGAGGCATAGTGTGTAGTGTTGTACTAACTATGCTAGATAATATCAATCCAACGAATAAAAGTAGGATTTCATATTTATATAACTAATATGCTTCAGCTAAGAGTCATTGTTGCATTACCACATTAAAGAATGCGAAACTTTACATTTTTGTAAAGAAACTGTAAAAATGAACTGTTTGAAGATAGGTTATGTTTGACTTGTTCAAATACCCATTAAAGGTACTACAGTCCACATTTCCATACTATGAAAAACTTGCAATAGTATGCAAATATACATACGACACTCATCATATCATAATCTAATCCTTTCACAAATTTATGAACTTTGAAATAAGTATTTCGGAAAGATTACTCATATAACATTTTATCCAGTCTTGTAAAGAAATAGTTGAGAATGTTAGAATACATTGACTTCAACTCGCTAATTAGTTTCATCATAACTGTTATAGTATTTGGATAATAGGGATTGTAAGACAAATTTTTTTTACTTTCTCCTAAGGATACCGAAACATGGATTTGTTATTTCATACATAAAAATAATTTCTTATCCTATATTTGCATGGTTTAAATCCATGAATTAAGTTTTATCATTCTAAATATGTCCATTTTCGGTTTAACAATATAGGAATAATGGTTACATAAGGCAAATAGTGAGTGTTGGTTAAATTCGTTTGAATATAAGGAATTGGTTCCCCCCCCCCTGCAAACTCATGGAGTGTAATCACAACGGCTGCAATAATTGGATACCTCACAACTATTGAACATTACTTCATTTGGATCACTTTCATGAGCAATTGACCAAAAAATGTTTAATAAGTTCGTCCTACGACATGAATCTCAAGCAAGTTTATTGTAAGTGTGGATATCACTTTTTTGATTCATAAGCAAACACTATCCAGAATAAGGAAGTTTTTAAAGGCAATTTTTGGAAGAAGATATGAAGCAGCATTCCACAACACGTTGTAGTCAATAAAGAATATTGTACCTACCAATAGTTAAAAAATGAGCAGAATGAATCCATGGCGCCTCTCTAGATTTAATCAGATAAGATAATTGCATAGCCGTGCCCAAAGGGTAATACAAGATGATTCTTGATTACATTTGGTATATCTGAATTATTTTTATAACGAGAAACTAAATAGTTAAACTATATGAAATGAGTTAGGATCCATATCCATGGTTTAACGGTATCTGTAACAAAGGGATGATGATAAAAGCAAGTAATAAACTAACCATTATAAGCTGAGATTGTTCTTGAAACTATTATCTCAAGTATTTCTAATTTAAGGTAATTGTGTATGTTTGCTAGACTTTGCCAATTATCAGTATATCTGCAAGCCAGCTACTCCGACTCCCAAGTAGGAGCTGTTGGAATTTGGTAGTCGGTTCCGCAAGTTATACGTTAGAAATACGTGAGCCTATTGAGGGCACACGCGTTAAACACATAGAGTATGTTTTACTTCACGATAATATTTAAATAGTCGTTATTTACCGTTAATTGTTTAATAAAGTATAACGAATATTTAAAATAATAAACCGGGGGACTAAAATGAACAAAACCCGAACCACAAGAGGGCCATTGTTTGGCCGAACCCCTTTGGGTTCTAGAAAGGGTGTTTGGTTCGGTTTAGAGAGCAAGGAGGGGGGGGGGAAGGAAACTAAGTTTTCTTATCCTACAAGAATTGGGGTAGGGTTATGTACCTATATAAACACATACCCCTCACCTCATTATTCATTCAATTGATTCACAAATCAAATCCCTAAACCCTAATTGTTTCAGTACTCCTCTCTTTTCCCTAAACCCTAACTGAAACCCTAAATTCTCAATTTATAGATTTTCGGTTTTTCTCCTCCACCGAAATTGGTAATCCCCTCCAAGGGGTTTTCGGTTTTCTTGTTTCACTTGTTTGACGGTTCAAGATTCTCACGTGGTGCTCGTTGGAGGTTTCCTAGTTCGATTGAAGCTATAAACCCTAACTAAGGTTTCTAGTTATTCGGTTTTAAGATTTTTGGTTCGGTTTAAAACCCTAACCGAATTAGGGTTTATTCGATTAATTGGTTTTGGATCAATCTCATTAGGTGCGTTTGGATTTGGTTATAAAACACAAGGTGTTTGGTTCGTGAAGGTAGACTAGCAATCAACTCGTACTCGGTTAACGTGTTTGTGTGAGCAACCGTAGAGGTGGTAATTTAATCACTCGTTTCAAGATCAAGATCCGGCGCAAGTTTATTGATTTAACTCAATAAACAAATGGTTAGTGAATAACTTGTTTAAAGATCAAGATCAAGAGGTAAGTAATTATTTACTTTTAATGTTATAATTATTTACTTTACTATGTGTTAATCTTTGTGCTAAAACTAGATCCATTCCGCTGCGTACTCGTAGCTAATTGGTTACCTAGTTTGTTAAATCCCAACAGGGATTTGAATATTTGTACTTGAAAAGCTGCTTTCAATCGTTTTATGGTAGCATACACATAGGAAAATTTAGGACCTCGCCTGCATGTGGCGGTTTATTATGAACTATGATAAACCTCAAAACTGATCAAATGTGACAATCATTTATGAAAGATCATACTTTAAATATGACTATTGTCTTCGTACGCTGTGGTGATATCTATGATAAACCTCAAAACCGATCAAATATGACTATCGTTTATAAAAAATCTTACTTAAAATTTGAATATTGTCCTTGCACGCTGTGGTGAGATCTATGATAAACCTCAAAACTGATCAAATGTGACTATCATTTAAAAACAATCTTACTTAAAATTTGATTATTGTCCTTGCACGATGTGGTGAGATCTATGATAAACCTCAAAACTGACCAAATGTGGAATATATTATTGAAGTATGGATTAACCTCTAGTTCTTTAATTTACCCACTATAGGTTAACCATTCTTGCTGATATGTCCTCCGGATGCTTTTATTCTCTTTAGTGTGTTAGATTGTAGTAACTTAAGGGCGTATATTAGGCTCTTATCACAATATCATTATATGTATTTGGGGTTCCAATTGACAGTTGTCTTGCTTGTTTGTCAACCAAATCAACGGTGCTTTGAGCTGACTCGAAGAGGTGGATATACTTAGATGGGCAAATATTCAACTTTTGTGATATGTATCATCAAAATAAGTGAATAACCTTTTCCAAACTGGAACACAATGCCTGCACAAATTTTCCCCAGGCGCAGTCTTTGAGTGTTTGGACATAAGAGGAGACCAACTTGATGACGTATGTTAGGATCAGACAAAGATAATCATAGGCAAAAGACCAACAACAAAGATTCAGAAAAGGGGCATAAGAACAAAATGATTAGAACATGAATATGTGGGAGCGAAACAAGAACAAGCTGGTGTTTTATTCTTATCAAAAGTTTTGATATCTAGTACAAAATAAACTATCTATCCCTTTATAAGAGATATAACCGACATACACATTTTCTACTTCTTAAGTTACTTAACCAAGAATAAAAAGACCAAACTACCCTTACTACCAAAATTACCAAAATAGGCTTAGGAGGTCAAAGTCAAATATCTAACAATATCCACCTTGACTTTAGCTCCTAAGTGACGCTAAAAGTTTCAAATCAAATTCAAAATTCCAAACGCTAGACAAACTAGCCTAATTCAAACTAATGATCGATCCCCAAAACTAATCCGAAACAAAATTGATCCAAAACAAATGCCAATGACTTCAATACAAACAATCAAATGTTAACCGACAAATCAAACTCGGTCAACCAAACAAACGAATCAGCTCGAACGATCTTCAACAAAGATAATCAAATTCGGACAACCAACTACAAAAGCCCAACAAACGAAGATTCCAAATTTTCCAAACGAACAAATTTCCAATGATCGAACAAATTCCAAACAACCTGACCAAAATCGATCTTCAAATTCCAAATACCAAATTTAAATTCTAACGACCCACTTATTTGATATGTATTACGGTCCAACTTTAAACTTATAATCCATATCAAACAAACTCAAGCTAATAAATAACTTGACGAACGAGCCCTAATAATTCAAATGCTCCAAATATGATACGGATAATAATTATAATGACCCACTTATACCATAAAGATTACGGTCCCAAATTCAAATCCTAAATATACTATCCAAAGCAAATGGCTCCACCGTAACCGATGATTCTAAATTCAATTCAAATAAAAAAATGCAAATACGAAGCCAAACAAACCTTTCAAATTCAAATACCTCAAACTAACATACTGTCTAACTCATTTCAATATTCAAATTCACCAGACTAAACCATACCAATTGACCCAAAAGTAAAAACAAAGCCACAAATTCAAGTGCTGTCCAAGCCCAACTTTGTATACAAACTTAGAAACAAATCTTCATGTAGCCCAAAAGATATTAATTTTAAAAAGCCCAAACCAAAATACTTAGTAAATAACTATAGCAATACCAAAGTGGTAAACTCCCTGGAAGGCTGAAACAACTTTTCCCCAAACCTGGCAACCACAACGAACCTTAATTTCTTCAAAACAAATTCAAACGATGTGAGGAAATCGATTCTTCAACACAAATTCAATCGAACAAATAAATCCCCAAGCCAAAAAATTCGATTCTTCAAAGATTCTCCACACCAAAGTTACCAGCAACTTCTAAAAAAAACCTGATATCTTTCTGATCGAATCAACAAGCCACCAAACAAAAAATCAAATTCAAACGATGTCAAGAAACTGATTCTTGAAATCAACCAAAAGGGATGAATCCAACCAATTCAAATGATTCAATAACCCAAAAACAATTGTAGCTTGCTTCAAATCGACCGAACCAGCTTTGATACCAATTTGTTAGGATCAGACAAAGATAATCATAGACAAAAGACCAGCAACAAATATTCAGAAAAGGGGATAAGAACAAAATGATCAGAACATGAATATGTGGGAGCGAAACAAGAACAAGCTGGTGTTTTATTCTTATCAAAAGTTCTGATATCTAGTACAAAACAAACTATCTATCCGTTTATAAGAGATATAACCGACATACACATTTCCTACTTCTTAAGTTACTTAACCAAGAAGAAAAAGACCAAACTACCCTTACTACCAAAATTACCAAAATAGGCTTAGGAGGTCAAAGTCAAATATCTAACAACGTATGTGATCCAAAGGAAAAGACAAGGATTCAGTTATGGGATTTGTGTACAAAAACTTTTCTAAAGACATTGTGAAAATTAGCATTAGTTCTTGTAATTTCGTCAAGTGTTTGTAAAATTAGCATCCTTAAAAAATTTATGTTGGCTCAACTCTCAAGCTTAAAGTTATGTTTACTCTCAAATTAGGATAATGCGGTATAAGTCATGTACTTTTTTTGTTTTGGCATAATTAAACTTTTGCTACCCTGCTTATAATATCTTCACTCGATCTAACTTCAACACAATTTAACTGTTAAAGATGTGGGCCGTTGCAGATTCTAAACAACAAAGTTTTTCTTTCTTTAAAGAATTTGTTACTGCAATGCATGTATTATTTAGACCTACCATTTTGTTTTTGCTGCATTAATCAACTTTAAAAGCTCATCTCATATACTATTGCCAACCTCAGCTAATTTCATTAGCACAAGCGGGACAAACATTGGGCAGTAACCTCATAAACACAAACAGTAAGTTGTGCAATCACTGCATTTTTTCAGCTATTCTATTTGTTAATATTCTTATGAAGATGGTCCTTTTTGGTGCAAAATTTTTTAAGTTGAAATTTATGTTGAAGACCTAAAACCACCAACGATGGAATAAGGTCTGGATGCGTTATTAACTGTACATATCCTCTTTTTATTTTAGCTGATAATAAGGGCTATCACAACCATACACCTTGCACATGTTTTTTCTTGATAGTACTAACTAACATGTTTATAAATACCCGCAGAAGAAAAGACGTCATCATAAGTCGACGAATATTGATTGTGATGGTAATTATATATAATCTCAGTATGTTAATAATAATGATGTTCTCTGAGAAAGCATAATAGTTTTGTTTTATGTTTAGTTATTGCATTGTATTAGGTAGTTCTGAGATTGAGATTTCATCTTTTGGAAAACATGAAAATAAGGTGTGATTAATATATGCTGATTAATTTCTTTACCTTAAATTGTATAAGTATTTATTGAATTCTTTATGTATACTCAGTTGTACTTAAGGACGGTCACATCGATTGTTGATGGCCTGAAGAAGCTATAGATTCATATAATAAAACCCTTAGAATCCCTGCATTGTTTTCATGAATTTGTTTCTCCCACGTTGGTTAGTAAACTACACCGTTCAAATCATCTACAAAGCATTATGTGGATCAGATATGTTTCTACATCTTTCGTATATTTGATTATATTAGTTGAAAAGCATGAACAATGATAACTAGACGTTGGTGCTTATTTTAGACCAACAGTGATTTTGATGCCAAGCCCATGGTGATTCTTTCGGTTCAATACTCAACAGGAAAAACAACATTCATCAAGCATTTGCTTAGAAGTAATCATCCAGGAAAGTTCTTTCTTCCCTTAATGATGAAACTCCTTCCTTCACCCATATCTTTCTTATAATTATATTTAGGGTAAATTACACCGTTGGTCCCTGTACTATACCCCGTTTGCCTGTTTAGTCCTTAGATAACTGGGACTCTCATACGGGGTCCTTATTTGGCAATGTTGTTGCCCGTTTGGTCCCTAGAGGCCGTTATATCTAACAACTGTTATTTTTTCGTTATCTCTCACATGTGCCTTGCACACTATGAGTATTTACGTCTTTTCGTTCAAAATTTGATTGCACCATTGGTCCTTATCAACTTTAAAGTCAAAATTAGAAACAATATCCATTAGTGTTATCAATTTTTTTTGTCTTTTTTCCATTACATATTTGGTCTCTAAAATCATTTTGTCTTCATTTGCAATAAATATTCATTGTACTTTGTGTATATTCCCACTCCCTGATCTCCCTTATCATCATCAACAACTAATTTCTTATTTCTTAAATACTATCCTCTCTCATTTCTTATTTCAAGTGACAATACAATACAAACAAAACCATTATCCAAAAAACCAAACTTAAACCACAATTAACACAATAACACAGATCCAACGATGGTGGTGGGTTGTGACGAATACACAGATCCGATCCGACGATGGTAGGGTACACAGATCAAAGGCGGATCTATGTGCGAGCCACGTACGATTTAAGCTGATGAGGTGTAATGTTTTTGGAGAAATTATCGTGTTTTTAATAGTGTAACATGTAGGTTGGAGGAGTGCACAAAAATGAGCAAGAAAAGAGGAAAAAATGAATTGTTTTCATGATTGATCTTTGAAAAATAAGAAAGAAAAGAAAATAGAGCGAAGAAGATGATAAACAGTATTCTGGAGATAGGAATAGGCATAGGATGTTGTTCGCGTATGTGTCGGACACCATGTGCCAGACGATACTATGACCGGTGAAGTTAACCGGACCCCACATCAAGACACAATCAGATAACAACATGACATAACCAGAAAATGACATAGGTCAGGTGTAACACCCCCAAAATCAGATAGCAGCAGAAGGTAACCAGGGGAGATACATGCTACTTTACTTATTTTTACGTTTGGACGCAAGTACTTAAACTGTATGCTATGCCTGAATATGATTGCCTAAGTACCACTACTGTCATTTAAGTCCCCTTTATCATGAGCCGTTAATTGCTTTAGGAAAGTGAATGTGAGTGTTATGAATAGATCTATTAGGACTAACAATCCCCGTACGGGTACACAACAACTAATACCAACCAACGGACGCATTTAACATTTGAAATAATAATACTTGGGTGTTGGGCAGAACACCTTACTTTTTGATGTGGTACAAACCTGATTGGGGTTTTCATACTGTTAAGGTTCGGTGTCATGAGATTAGTGCAATAATAATTGTTTTTGACTTTTGAATGTGTTTCATTAGTCAACTATTACTTGAAATCTCATGGTACATTACTTTACTTATAAAACCTATGAATTCACTCAACATTATTTATTGACCATTTTTAGCATGTTTCTCTCAGGTCCTTAAGGTGTTGTCTTGGAAGGAAGTCGCAAATATATATTTTGAAGACTCTACAATGCAGAGTCTACATATTATCACATTTGATAAAACATTATTTTGAAAACATTATGTTTTGTTAGAACTATTGGGACCTCTTTTTGTAAACTCTAATGTTTAAAAATATCGAATGTGTAACTTTTTAAAACGTCTCATTTAGAGGCCGTTTTCTGTAACTTGTACTTTGTGCTATGAAGTAGCACCATCGGTTACCTTTCGCTGCTATCTGATTTTGAGGGTGTTACAGATTGGTATTAGAGCTGCTGGTTATAGAGAACCGGGTCATTTCCAAAACCTAGACTATAATTTTTATTTATTAAAGAGTGTCTCATCGTTTTATCCGATATCTGTGCGCGTATACTTCCTAACTGCCTATGCTATTGCATTTATATCATTACTATTAGTATTATATAAAGGCTATTTATATAAACAATTGATTTACTTATGTTTATTATCCAGAGCATCATAATATTTTTATATACGGTTTATTTATATAAATACTAAAACTCTTCTAAGACATTGTGAGTGACACAATGTCTCTAGATATTTCTCAAGACATCGTGAGTGATACGATGATCTCCAAAACTTTTTATGACTTTACTTAATTATCTTTTTAATGATATCAAAACTCGACATAGTTTGTCGATCCCATTGGTTATTTTACTATTCGACTTTGAGTTTGAACACTCGCCTCATATTTTTAAATGCATACATCATCATGTAACCCACCGCACAGAAACATGCCGGCTAATTGGAATACGAAAATTAACTTGTCACCTCATATGTGGCGCCTTGGAGCACCTACTTTTGGAACACGACTCATTAACGTCTTATTCTTTTTCTCTTTTCTCCTTATGATTTTGGAGAATTATGCCACCAAGAAAATAGTTACTAAAGTTCAGCAGCTATCAAACGACTTATAGCCTAACGTATCGTTGACATGCTCTTTCGTCTAGAACAGAACGAGATCCGAGATGCCGAGAATGAATCACGCATAAAGACCCTTAAGACAACCACACTAATGAAGGTCACGCCTTTCGACTAGAACATCATTGGGAATGACACAAGCAACAGCCCCCATTCCGAAGAGAGAATCTTGACCATCATGGTTAATGGTGACCTTTTTATTTAAAACATTTCTTTGAAAACTCTCGATGTATTGTATGCTTTGTGCTACAGATATATCCACTCCCTTCAATAATTAATTGTTTGTACAATTAACCTCTTATATCCCATTTTAACATCCTTGATAAACCATTCTCTTAATATGTGCTTGTTTTAGCCATTTGGTATTAACTCTCTTTAATAATTAATTGTTTGGACAATTAATTCACCTATCTCGTTTAGCAATCTTGTCATATTGTTTCTTTGAGATATGCCTCTTTCAGCTATTGGTATTAATACTCCCTTGGTTGCATCAATTAATTTTATGGATGACTCTCTATAGTCTTTCGGTTCGTAATCTCATAAAACAAAGGACAATCTATGTCCATTTTGTTGATCAATTTTTTTGATTCTTTGTTTGCTTGATTATTCGTACAGATGATTCTTCATACTTCCTTGATTTGTAATTTGTTTATGCGAATCATTCTCTATATTTATTCTTTTGATCATTATTACATTTATACATATATTCTTTTACGTGCTCTCTTAAGTCGTTGACATATTTGTATTTTAAGTGTTCAAGATATCTTTTATTATTTCTCCATATACTTTCATTGATTTTCCTTGTGATGCTATGACCATCCTTTTCATGATCTATTGAGTATTTCATTGCATTGATTGTTGGTCATCTGTTTCTTCGTTCAAAAAAATGTGTTAATCTTTCTTTTAGGATTCTCTAATCCTAAAATATCAAATACATTATAACCTCTTTGTATTGGCATTCGCTTCCTTTGAAGATTAATAATTTATTTGATTCCTCCGTTCGCATTGATTATCGACATAGATTCATTTTTCGACCTTGATATGTAATGTACTTGATATATGTTTCTTTGATAATCGGTATGACACACTAATTGTTTGTTTTTGCTTGTTTTCTCATCAGTACAGATATTCAATCTTTTCATTAAGGATTTTCATAACAACTAATTTGTCCCTACACGCACATTGCAGACATTTTATGTATTAACTATTATTTATTAAATATTCGTTTGCTATCTTACTTAATTGTTTTATTGAACCCTTCGAATATGTTTTAACGCATAATCTAAAGATAGGAGCTTTAGCTCTTGCACTGAAGAATTGGGGATACTACATATACGGTACAAGGTGCACAATCATTAGAGCAAGCGAACTATACAAACTTGAACTGCCGCGGGAACTCAGTGGTCTTGAACCTGAAGAAATGTTAATCTGATGAAAACCTTGTCATTCCACATGAAATTCGACTCGACAAAAAGCTACACTTTATCGAGGATCCTATAGAGATTATAGACCGTGAGGTCAAACAACTAAAGCAGAGTCGTATCCCTATCGTCAAAGTTCATTTGAACTCTTGACGAGGACCTGAATTCACATGGGAGCGTGATGACGAAACTAAACGAAAATACCCACACACTTTGCGTGTACGTCATCAGGAGTACAAACGAGCTCAATTTTGGGACAAAATTCTTTTTTAAGGGGGAAGACTGTGACGACCGTCAAAAAAATTCAAGTTAGCAACCGTTAATGTTGCGTACCATTCATGCCATATTTTATTTTCATTTAGCTAATTATATAATTAGTTGGATTAATTTGTGCATGCCTTTCTATTCTTTTAGGAGCCCTATTCAAGAAAGTGCCTTCTACGTACGATCTTAGGAAAAATGCCGTTAGGTCAACGATATGCTCAAAGGTCATTAGAAAAATGTCAATAATCATTAATAAGTATAAGTCATTCACTTTTATAAACTTAGGTCACTTCACTTTTCATAAATTGCAAGTTTCTCAGTAAACCCTATAATTTGTAAACTTTTACGTTTTTGCACTTACGCTTCTTATAACGAACTTAAAGCACTTCAAGATCACCTAAGTATATAAATTTACTATCAATATACTTCATAATATACATTTCCTCACAAACTCTACTCAACAAAGTTCACATTAACATTTTTATACTTTTACACTTATACCTTTTACTTTTTTTACTTAAAACACAAAAATACTTATTAAATACATACAAAATAAAATAAAACACCAAAAAAATCAGATTATTTCCCTCCTTGAGACCCTAAAAACTTCACCCACCTCCCTCTAAGCAAATGGGATTGATTTCCTTCTTTAATACACTTCACACGCCTTTATCTTTCCCATGCCTCACATCTACCTATTTTTTTCACATCAACTCTTCACACATACACTCTCATTGTTTTCTCTCTCTCGAGACCATATTTTTACTTCTCTCTTCATAATATGGGTTGGCCAAAAATCACCAAGAGGTAAGCCCCTATCAAAAATATTTTTAAGACACCATACTAAAAAGGCTTGTTTAATCACCTCTAAGAAGTTCTTTGAACTATTTTTCATCCAAGTTACCATTTAGAAGAGTTGTTCCATCTCAACCTCATCTACCTCTTATCATCTTTTGGTACTCTCATAGGTAATACAAGGGTAGAAGACGCCTCGTGCTCATCTTGTACCCAAAAGGTGCCTTTTAAGGCTTAACCGTAAGTTTTTGGGTACTTTTTGGTTTGAACACCTAAAATGGAATTTTGGCTCATATTAATACTGAGATTAAAATGTTAAATGATTTTGAGGAATGAATAAAATGAGGTTGAAATTGGTGTAGGTCGTTTATGGGTGTTTGGATTTTGAATTAGTGATTAAAATGGACATAAAAATCATGTTTTTAGGCTTATTTGGGTATATTTTGGTACATGCATTAAGATGGATTTTTGCTACATAACCTACTGATATTATTAGATAAAAATGATGTTAAGATATTTATAGGATGATTTTGGGTCTTTTTTGGATCGTTCGGGAGTGTTTGGGTACAAAACTAGTCACTTGAAATGGGTAAATTATAAGAAAAGCTTACTGATTGGATTTTTAAGTCCAATTCAATGGGTCATAACTTGGTCATAAAAGATGATATTAAGGTGATTATTGAGCCTAAAACTAAGTACCTTGAAATACCTTTACAACCATGTAAATTTTAAAGAAAGAACATTTCATTTGGTGATTCAAAGTGGTCTTACAAACTCAGGTATCAAAAAGTTCAAAAATCCTAAGGTTGCAAAGTCATTTTGTTTCAACCATAACTTGGTCAAAAATTAGTGTTTTAACTTGATTCTTGGCTCTAAAATGAAGTACTCTAAAGTGGCTATCCAACCATAGCAAATTGGTAAAAATATCTTTTAATTTGATCGTCTAAATCAGTGAAACAAAATGAAGTGTCAAACCCGCCATTTTTCTAGATTTCATGTAGTGTCTTACTTGGACCATAACTCACTTATACTAGCATATGGAGCCCTAAAAATCAACCAGGAACTAATTTATAATATGTATTTGATTTCATTAGATGCCCATAAACCACATTTAAAGTTAAACCTATTTTATGGCTTGTACATGATGGTATGTCCAGAACTGATAGTTTTTCTTGTTAAGGGCATTTTGGTAATTTAAAAACATGGGAAAGATCTATAAAACCTTGTAGAGACACATAAAATAATGTATTATCACCAGGTTAGAGGACAAGAATTATAAGGATCATTAGCTTATTTAATGGTAGACCCGAAGTGGACCTAAATTTGGGACTTATTTCATAAGTCCGTGTAAAGGGGTGAAAAGGAACGTTTGGCATATAACTTGTTAAATGACTTAACAATCATATTTTTATCGAGTCCGAGCATATCGTTTAGTGTCTAATTAGTACCCCTTGCTTTCCTTAGGTCAAAACTGAAAGGTGCGTGTTCGAGGGCTTTCCTAGTTATTATTCATTGATCCGTGTTTGTGCTTATTTCTCTTGATTACTAAGGTGTGTTCATAGCCCCTTTTCTTATTACTTGTTTTACAAACTCCACAGGAGAGATACATGCTACTTTACTTATTTTTATGTTTGGACGCATGTACTTAAACTGTATGCTTTGCCTAAATATTATTGCCTAGGTACCACTACTACCATTTAAGTTCCCTTTATCATGAACCGTTAATTGCTTTAGGAAAGTGAATGTGGGTGTTGTAAATAATTCTATTGGGACCGACAATACCCATTCGGGCACACAACTAATACCAACCAACATACGCATTTAGCATTTGAAATAATAATACTTGGGTGTTGGGGAGAACACCCTACTTTTTGATGAGGTACAAACTTGATTGGGGTTTTCATACTGTTCAGGTTCGGTGTCGCGAGCTTAGTGCAATAATAACTGTTTTTGACTTTTGAATGTGTTTCATTAGTCAACTATTACTTGAAATCTTGCGATCCATTGCTTTACTTATAAAACCTTTGAATTCACTCAACATTATTTGTTGACCATTTTTAGCATGTTTATCTCAGGTTCTTAAGGTGTTGTCTTGAAAGGAAGTCGCACGGATATATTTTGAAGATTATGCATATTATCACATTTGATAAAACTTTATTTTGAAAACATTGTGTTTTGTTAGAACTATCGGGACCTCTTTTTGTAAACTCTGATGTTTAAAAATATCGAATGTGTAACTTTTCAAAACGTCTCATTTAGAGGTCGTTTTTTGTAACTTGTACTTTATGCTATGAAGTAGCACCCTCAGTTACCTTCCGCTGCTATCCGATTTTGGGAGTGTTACATCAGGTCCCTATCTTGCAGGTATTGTCCTCGTCTGAAAGGCTGAGGCCTGACGCCCTGGCTGACACGCTGCCCAAGCATCTCAGAAGCACTAAACTAACAGGCGGCCCACCTGCCAACCATGTGTCAAGTGTCAGGTGAACGCACGACGTCAGCACCAGGTACATCTTTGGGGTAGTATAAATACCCCAAAGACATTTATTACATTCTCAATTAATTTTTTGATAGCTGTAGCATTTATTCACTTAGTTCACACATACCATCCGCTCATTCTCACGCTAGAACTTGGTCCTAAGGTCACACCTGGGTGAGGCTAACGCGTTTTTATTTCTTGTGTGTAGGAACTTTAAACCACCAGCGACTGAACAGATCAACAAAGTGCCCAGAAGTCGGTGAGCAGAATTTTACCTTAACAAATTGGCGCCATCTGTGGGACCTAATTTCTGAACTACCAAGAGTTTAGAATGACGGGTCCCACCCACGATCTGGTTACACTGGTGAATCAAGTCGCTAGAGACGACGACAACCCAAACAACCCACCAAGTTTACAAGATCAAATCATGGATCATATATCCTTACTTAAAGCCCTCATCAAGCAACACAAAGAGAAGTCCGGTACACTAATCGAGTCGATCCGTCTAACCTTCAGTGACAATGAGGAGGGTGATAAAGCGAAGACCAACGGTAAAATAACCGAAGAGGAGAAGGATGAAGACCTCCTGAAGCCATACAAAGAGGTCCTAAAATCTCCATTCACCAAACAAATCATTGAGTTCTCGGCTCCAAATCACCAAATTCCTACAAATTTGAAGATATATGATGGATCCACCGATCCGGAAAATCATATTACTCGTTTCGTGGGAGCGGCCAACCAAAGAGAATGGCAGATATCGGTGTGGTGCCGGATGTTTTAGGAAACTTTGGATGGTTTGACTAGAGGTTGGTTTGATTGGCTACCAAATGGTTGCGTGGATAACTAGACAGACCTCCGCAAAAACTTTGTAGAGAGGTTCGCACTAAGGAGGAAGTGTTGTAAAGATCCGATGACATCAAATAACGTCACTTTTAGAGCATTATTCATCCCATGTTTCTTACCCAGTTTGTATAAATTATTGCAAGAATTGGTACTTAATTGCTTAAAGTTGTTATTTGCAGTAATTATGAAGTAATTTGTGAAGTTATGCTAAAAGGCATGCATTTTGGAGCTTAAATGAAGAAATCTCAAGATACTGTTCTGACTACCTATATGCCGTATCCATCAAGGAAGATACTACGTATCTGTGCCTGCACTTCACAAGAAACCATAAAGAATTAAAGAGCATACATCGTATCCAGAAGACTCTATACGTCGTATTGAAAATTATTTGAAGATTTTGGAAGATATTGAACGTGGTCCCTACTTAAAGAAACCCCCAATACGCCGTATTGACCTCAACCAATACGGCATATCAATGATTTTCTAGACACTATAAATACAATCCCTAAACACGAGTTTAGGCTGTTCTTGAACATATTTTCGATACACTAACCACAAAAGTCAATTTTCAGAAGGCAAGAAGAGCAAAGAAGGTCAAGCAACGTGCTTAATTCCATAAGAAACACCTTGTAATCATGTATACTCTAATAATCGTTCAATTTTTGATATCATTCGTTTAACTCGGTTAGTTTACCTTGGTTGATTTGATTATTATTCTTGTATTCATTACAATGGTTATGGACTAATACATTTAGGTATTAGCCATGGTTTTGAATGTTTTAATGTTTGGTTTATTTATCTTGATTGCTTAATTTATCGTTGATTGTTGATTATGTTTATCAATTTATACTCGTTTACGTGCTTAAGTATACGACCTATCATTCAACTGGATCTAGGAATGCAAAATATCATGCTAGCTAGATACCAGGATAGCTCTCCATATCCATAATTTATATATCTAGAATCATAGGATCACAAATAATGACCTATCCTTGCCATTAGTTTAGTGAACAAGTTGGACTAGCAGGTGACCTGAGATTAACAAATAACATTCTGATTCCCTTGGTAAGGACTTGGACAGTAGACTACTAGTATATAAAGAGTCGTTAAGCAGTAAGTTAGTAAAGTCTCGTTGAGCTAGGGTTTAATAAGATCACCATTATTAATCTCCTAAGATAGATTATAATCAGCAAATGCTTGCTTTATGCGGATGCGTTTAATTGTGACAGAATTAACATCTCTAGGTTTTTGGAAGAAGTACCACCTAAATCTTGGAATGATATACCCCTCAAGATAAGTCAATCATTTCACTAATAAACAAACCTGCATTTTAATTAGATTATCATGGTTAATACAGTTTCCTTGAAATTGGCGGTGCCTACTAGACAAATTCTGGATTCCAAGGGTGCCATACCAACTATGACAACTGCCAATGCAAGGATAGCCATCCAACAGATGGCCGAACATTCTCAAAAATGGCACGATGGAACGTCTACTAAGACTAGAAATACTGAAACTTTTGATGGATTTGCTGCTATCCAAGCTCAACTTAATAACCTTGGAAGAGAAAACAAGAAAGTTGTTAATACAAATATTCGCGCAAAAATGATATTTATATTTAATGATCTTCATGTTTTGATAATAACAAATATAATGTCATACTAAGTAAAATCGTTGTTAATCACACATCAAGGTAATAGCCAAGTAAAGGATAATTAAATTGATCTTCTTGTTCAACAATATGAACAATTTACTATCCTT
>BQNB010062052.1:0-36230 GCA_026074375.1 Tanacetum coccineum
CATGGATTTTACGCTTGGTGTAGTTGTTCTTATCTTTGATTTGCAGGTTATATTTAATGAGGATAAGCCCAAGAGTTCTTAGGAATTTCATGTGGATGATTCTTGAATGATGATTTAGCCGGGATCATTTGTTTCTTCTCCATCATTAAGCAAAACCAGGGGAGTACTAGTTTCTTTTGCTCTCTTTTCTTTTCCCTTTATTCATTTATGGGTACTTTTTAGAACATTGGGAACAATGTTCATAATAAGTGTAGGGGGAAATAAAAGCCTTAGAAACTATTCTTTCATTTATCTTTGCTTTGTCCCCAAAATGATGAGTAATATATCAAAACATAGCGTAGAAGGTAATTGATGACATCAAATAATGTCACTTTTATAGCGTCATTTATCCCATGTTTCTTACCCATTTTGTATAATTATTGCAAGAATTGGTACTTAATTGTTTATATTTTAGATTTACAGTAATTATGGAGTACTTTGTGAAGATTAGCCAAAAGGCACGCATTCTAGAGCTTAAACGAAGAAATCTGAAAAATACTATTCTGACATCCTATACGCCGTATCCATCAAGGAAGATACAGCGTATTTGATCCTGCACTTCACAAGAAACCACACAGAATTAAAGATGTATACACCGTATCCAGAAGGTCCTATACTCCGTATTCTATTTCGAGTATCTATATATTTTGGAAGATATTAAACGTGGTTCCTACTCTAAGAAACCCCCAATATGCCGTATTAACCTCAACCAACACGGCATATCAAAGTTATTCCAGACCCTATAAATACAAACCCAAAATATGAATTTTAATGTGTGCAATGGAAGCCATCAGCAGCTAACTCATAATTTAACCACCAAGTTTGATTTTAGAAGAGAAGAGAAGCAAAGAAGGTGTAGCAACGAGCTTCAATCAAAAGGGGAACCCTTGTATTCATGTATACTCTGATAATCGTTCAATTTTTGGTATCATTCGTTTAACTCAGTTTGGTTACCTTGGTTGTTCGTTTATTATATTTGTATTCGATACAATGGTTATTGGCTAATACCTTTGAGGTATTAGCCATGTCTGTGATAATTTAATGTTTGGTTTGTTTATCTCGATTGCTTAATTTATCATTGATTGTTGATTATGTTTATTAATTTATACTCGTTTATGTGCTTAAGTATGCGACCTATCATTCAACTGGACCTAGGAATGCAAACTATCATGCTAGCTAGATACCGGGATAGCTCTCCATATCCGCAATCTATATCTAGAGTCATAGGATCACAGATAATGACCTATCCTTACCATTGGTTTAGTGATCAAGTTAGACTAGCTGGTGACCTGGGATCAACGAGTGATGTTCTGATTCCCTTGGTAAGGATTTGGCAAGTGGACTACTAGTATATAAAGAGCCGTTAAGCAGTCTGTTAGTAAAGTCTTGTTGAGCTAGGGTTTAATAAGATCACCATTATTAATCTCCTAAGATAGATTATAATTAATAAATGCTTGCTTTATGCGGATGCGTCTAATTGTGATAGAATTAACGTGTCTAGGTTTTAGGAAAAGTACCGCCTAAATCTAGGAATGATATACCCCTTCGAGATAAGAAATCATAGTACTAATAGGCAAAACCTGCATTTTATTTGATTATTCATGGTTAGTATGTTCCCTTTAAAATAAGCTTGACCATTTCTCCATCTTCTGACTATCTACTTGTGTGTGTTAATTCTCCTTTACATTGCCTTAGTATCAAAATCTCATACCAGTCTCCCAGGCTGAAACTTCCCCCTGCATTAGATTTAGGATTAGAATAGTTAAAAATAAAATACTGATAGAATTAGGAATTAACACTCTCGCTCTTAGTGATCGACACCTGATGACTTGAAAATAACGTTACATTTATACCATCATTTATCCTGAATAAATTACTCACTTTTATATAATTATTGCAAGAATCATTACTTAATTGCTTAAAGTTGTAAATTGCAGTAATTACAGAGTGATTTGTGAAGACATGCTAAAAGGCACACTTTTTGGAGCTAAAACGATGATATTTGAAGATTTCTTAATTCTACTCAATATGCCATATCCAGAAAAGAAGATATGGTGTCTCAGCGCCTAGACTTCACAAGAAAACATGTTTGTTCAATTCCCTATACGGCCTATCCTGCCTATCTACATACGCCGTATCCAGCTGGATAAAAATTCAAAGATTCAGTAATAAATATAAGTTAGGAAAGAATAACTGATTGATTGAGAACGTAGCGCGCACTCCAAGGAAATTACCCATATACGCCATTTTGACCTCATTCAATACGGCGTATCCATCAATTTTCAGAGGCTAAAAATAGAAGACTAAAAAACGAGTTTTCAGTGTGCAAAATCATATTCTCTATACCATACACATAAAAGTCGATTTTCTAAAGAGAAGAAGAGCAGCCAAAGGTCAAGCATCGATCAACAAAGGCAAGATCCGATCACAATTCCATGGAAGACACCATGTAATTCCTTTACTCTTGTAATCATTTAAGTTTTGGTATCGTTCGGTAAAACATTTAGTTTACCTTGGTTATTTGATCACGCTTGTATAATTACAATGGTTATGGGCTAATACCCTCGGGTATTAGCCATCTTAATGAAGATTTAATGTTGGTTTATTTTAATCTAATTGCTTAATTTATGCTTGATTGTTTAATTATGTTTATCACCTAATACTTGTTTACGTGTTTGAATATGCGACCTATCATTCAACTGAGTCTAGTGATACCTAACAAGTAATCTAGATGTTGGGATAGCTCTGCATATCGTGTTTTATATTACTGGACCAATAGGATCACAAATAATTTTCTATCTTTGCCTTTAAATTATGAGCTTAGTTGGACCGGCAGGTGACCCATATATTTCAACAAGTATGTTCTTAATTAATTGGTAAAGACTTGAACAGTGAACTACCAGTATATAAAATACCATCAAACAGTAAGTGGGAAAAGTCCCGATGGGCTAGGGTTTAACAAGATCACCATTGCTTTAATCCCTAGATAGATTATAATTAAACTAAAAGGATGCTAGATACGTTAATTGTGACAGGATTCAACATGTCTAGGTCTTAGGATGATGTCTTGCCTAAGTCTTAAGAATGATATGCCGCTTCGAGAAAAGTAATCATTGCACTAAACAAACAAACCATCATTTAATAGGATTTAATATGGCTAGTACAGTTTTCTATTATTTGGCTTGTACTGCTCTTTTATCTTCTGATTGTCTTCTTGCATGTTTATTGTGTTTTAAATTGATTATTGTCACCATAAAACCTATGCCAATCTCTTAGACTTAAAACCCCCCATTATCATTAGAACTAGGTTTAGCATAGGTTTAACAAGTAATTAGAATTAACTAGATTAATTAGATTAATTAAAATACTAATAGAATATAAGGTTAACGACCTCGCTCTTAATGTTTGACACCTTACTTACCACGAAACTTCACCCGATCGGGTACACTGCCTATTAAAGTATTGTTTTAGGCTAAGTCGGCTAAATATTAATTTAAAACTTGGTAATCAATAAATTGACTCTACACGACAGCACATCAAGTTTTTGGCGCCGTTGCCGGGGAGTGAAAAAGTTTAACCTTTAATTTTATTAGTATTTCTAGCCATTAGCTTAGAATAAATTGATTAGCATAATTTAATTCTGTTTGTATTTAATTGCATTGTGTGTTTAATTTCCCACATTATTTAATTATTTTCAAACTAATCTACTCTGGAAAATCAACTGATACGCCGTATCCACCAGTTAGATACGACGTATAAAACATTCTACTCAGACAACGTATTGATCTCTGCAGCCTAAACAACGTATATGTTCTTCCAAATAATACGCCGTATTCTGTAACATCAATACAGTATACTGACCCTCAGCAGACCTATACGGCGTATTCAAATCAATTGAATACGGCGTATTGATCATCTGACACAGTAGCAGAACTAAATTTGATTTTCGTCTTCAATTTTCTGTATTCTTTACAAAGAGCCTATCCCACTGATTTATTATCCTCTGTTTTAGGTGATGCATGACAAGGAGTTCGACTAAGGAACTAATTACACCTTTTGAAAACCCGAAAAGAGTATTTCTCTCAAAAAGGAGGCTTTTAGAGAAACCTGGTCATGTGGAATTGAGTTTACTAGAATTCGATTTATTTTTTGACATCGAAGAACATTCAGAAGAAGAAGAAACCACAGAAGTTATGACGGAAACAATGGAACAATACATGAGCAAGACCCGTGGGAATTATGGGTCAGGAGTTGCTAGGCCCAAGATTAATGACAAAACTCACTTCGAATTAAAAGGGCAATTTCTCAAGGAACTTCGCGAAAATATTTTCAGCGGATCGGAACATGAAGACGCAAACGAACACATCAAAAAGTCCTTGAGATCGTTGACTTATTTCATATCCCCGAGGTGACTCAAGATCAAATAATACTTTGAGCTTTCCCCATGTCCTTAACTGGAGCTGCGAGTCGTTGGCTCAAGAACGAACCATCAGGTTTGATTAGAAAATGAAGGAAATTAACAATTTTTAGCAAGAACTGGACGAAAGCCTTTTCTGAGCCTAGGAAAGATTTAAGGAACTCTCGATGAAATACCCCCAACACTATTTGACTGATATGCAGGAAGTAATCTTGTTTTATAATGGGCTCGATGTTCCAACTAGACAGATCCTTAACTCAAAAGGTGTCATTCCTACTAAAATTGATGCTGATGTAAAAGTGGCCATCTAAGAAATGGCTAAATACTCTCAGAAATCGTATAACAGAACATCCTCAAAAACTAGAAGTACTAAAACTTCTGACGGACTAGCAGCTATACATGCCCAACTCAATAACCTCGAGAGAGAAATTAAGAAAGTCAACAAGAAAGTATACGCTGCTCAGGTCAGATGCAAACTATGCAAAGGACCACATTACACAAAGGAATGTCCACTCAAATAAGAGGGGAAAACCCTTAAAGAATCTTACTACACATAGTTTGGTGCACCCTATCAACCTTGAGGACAATATAGAGCAGCAGGGCCAGGATTCTACAAACGCAACAATGAAAATTCTTCATACCCTAATCTAAGATAAACTTTGGAAAAATCACTGATCAAATTCATAGCTGAGTTAGCAAAGAGACATGAAGAGAACTCGAACATAATCAAGGAGATTCAAGCTTCTACCGATACAGCTATAAGAAATCAATGAGCATCAATTAAAACCTTATAAATTCAAATTGGTCAAATGAGCAAAGTCTTACAAGAAAGAGGAATCGGAAGTCTGACAGGCTTAACAGAACCAAACTGAAGGGACCATGTAAAATCAATCTCAACTGCTAAAGCTGATTCATTTGTGATACGCCATATCAGGTTAGGCCCATACGCCGTATCGGACACACATTACAGTAGCTTATCTTCTGCAATAGTTCCGTTTCCTAATCAACTGCATGGTTACTTCTGTGATGATTGGAAAGAGGCACGAGAAGTTAAGATTCTGGAAACCTATGATCACACCTTGCCTCAAAAAGAAAAAGACCCAGGGAGCTTTACTCTACATTGTCTTATTTATAATGTTTGTTTTGATAAAGCCATTGTTGACCTAGGAGCAAGTGTTAGTGTTATGCCATTCTCTACCTACTCCAACCTTGGTCTAGATAATTTACTTCACACTAGGTTAACCATAGAACTGGCCAACAAAACAATTAAACATCCAAGGGGTATTGCTAAAAACGTGCTAGTTAGAATTGGTAAATTCATTTTCCTCATAGACTTTGTTATCTTGGACATACCTGAGGATGACGATGTCCCTTTAATCCTTGGACAACCATTCTTATCTACCGCTCATGCCAAGATAGATGTTTTCAAAAGAAAATTTACTTTAAAGGTTGGGGAAGAGAAACTTGTTTTCAAAAGAATTAAACCAGCTACTAGCATAATTAGAAGGGTCTATATGGTAAAAGAAAGGAGGGATCTTGGTTCCAAAACTGAGTTTGTATGAGAGGATATTAATGAATCATTTGACCCACACTATGGTAATTATATTGAATTAAATGATTTGGATATGCCTCTAGAACCTAGAATGAATCAAGATGATTTTGAGCCAACCCTTGATTTTATCAATGAGCATACTTATAAAAGTTGTTACAAAATGAAATTTTCTTGTATAATTGGGTATAGACATGTTAGTGTTGATTTTCTCCCTTCTTTGCCCATTAATATCATAACCAAATGTTGTTATAATTCTGTAATTAAGGAAAAAAGTAATCATGAGGGGAAGAATCTAGCAGGGACTTTGATTGACGTACCTATTTTCGTTGGGAATTTTTCTATTATTTCAGGCTTCTCGATCATTGACGATATGGATGTAATAACCGGTGTTGTGCTCGGCATACCATTTTGCAAAACATTTATGTCATGCCAAATGATTATGGAGAGATTCGCTCACAGGGACGAGTGACAGCGAATGAATGATGAATGAAGAAAAGAAAGGAAAAAGTCTAACTTAAAGACTGGCATAAAGAAAAGTGCTTATCGGGAGACAACCTGGTTGTTTTTTATTGATTGAAAATTGTAATTTTAATTGTTTGCTGAGTCTGTCTTCTCAGACATTCAATACGACGTATATGGATACGCCGTATCGAACCTGTCTGGACGTTATCAGCCTTTAATTTTTTCAAAACTTTAAAATATTTGTTTTTACAGGATGCAATACGGCGTATCCTTGGGTTTAAGATATGGCGTATTGACTACCTATACAGTGTGTTTATTTGTTTTCCTGCATTATAACCATTGTATAACCGAGATAGGAATTGCACTTTTGTCTTCTAAACTTTTATGCAGGGCCTTGCTGTAAAGAAATCGACGATATGGTATACTCTTAAAAAGACGTGTGTTGAACTCATACAAGCATTCTGACGCCTCGTCAACATACTTTTTGCTTAAGAACTCAATTTGGAGAATCATCCCGAGCAATATATCAGAGGAGTTCCTCTTTCTAATTCTATTTCCTGTTTTCTTTAATTGTTTTATCTATACAATGAGGACGTTGTATAATTTAAGTAGGGAGATGGAGAATTAGAACGCCTACTTGTCCTTTCTTTTACAAATAATATGCTATATGCTTAAATGATGCCATATTTAAAAAAAATTAGCATAACTTTTGTAGAAATTACTAGTTACATGACCTCATACACTATAACCCTTAATACCAAATTGTGAGAATTAAGCCTATTCCGTTTCCAAACGGTTACTAAAAATTCCACAAAAATTATGAGTGTGCCGGTGATGTAGTGGACTTTAGATTTTGGCTGGGTATATCACTCGAGACCATAATGATGAGTACTATGGACTTAGATGGAGTAACATGTCTAACTGGTAAATTTTAGGAATACACCAAAAAGCTTAAGTGTTGTAAAATTAACTAACTACACTAGTTAGTTAAACCTCATGTAACCCTTTGCTTACTCTCACTATAAGAGTAAGATCTCCTAGAAAAATCTATTGAGCCATTCCTGTCATTTTCACACCAACTGTCTATTTTGTTACACCTTTACACCTTAGCCTACCTTGTAGATTAAGCCTATTTAATCAGTGTTGCTAGTTGCTTTTGTGTAAAGTTTTGTATCTCCTGTGTTAAAGTGGAATTTTCTATCTCTGGTTAGGTCGGGAAATTGCATAATGCAATGGAAAAATATATAGCTCGTGTATTTTGCTACCTTTGCGATTATGTAAGTGTTGAAAGAAAAAAAAATTCTAGATGAATTATGAGTGTGAAGACGGTGAAATTTCACTGAGATTTATGTTTGAAAAAAAAATGAAAAATAGAAAATAATAGAGGAGGATGATTGATAGTCGGTTCATTGAAACTTAAACTGGTGAAATACTTGTAAGGATCGATTATTCGTTGATATGAGTATAAAAATCAACGATGTATAGTTTTGTATAAAGTGGCCGATATCACCACTTTTGTAAAAGTATGTAAAGTTTGGGATGATTAGGAAGTTAACCGTTATGGGAACGCCAACTTAGGTTGTCTTTGTCATTTCTGTGATCGAGGCGTTTGTTAATATTTTGAGTCTTTATCATGGAACAGTCGGGAAAACTTACTAGCAACTATATAACTTATTTGTCCAAGCTTAATCTATTTGTTTTGTGAATTTTATTTAACAACAATTTACTTCCTTTCCTAGCAACTAACCTTAGGTTTTACTCGAACAAGGTTGAGATCGAGTCATGCATGTCTATTCTGTCGTTACGGCAATGTAGGTGTGATTCAGCCGCCTTGTTGGTTTATTACTTTTGGTGAAAGTTAGAAGATCTCTACCCTATATCGTTCTTAATACTAACCCTTGGTTAAACTCGAATGAGGATGTGATCGAATTAGACATGTATATTCCGTCGTTAAGGTCGTGTATGTATTATTCATCTGCCTTGTTAGTGTGGTACTTTCGGTGAAAGATTGTTAGAATGATCAACCTTAAGCCTAATTACCCAATTTAGCTTTTGACTTGTTTCTCATTAGCTCTAGTGGTAGAGATGTGTATCCTTGCTAAGCATATGATATGAAACTAATCACAAACGAGCAAATGAGCGTACCAATTAAATGTTACACCCTAGATTAGTTGAGTGATTTAAGTGTTTTCATTTCCCATATTTCGTGAGGTGCTTGGTCTTGTATAGGTGAGTAAAACGAATGGAATGCTTAATGGAAAAATCCTTAACTTCAGTTAAGATACATTTTCAATAAATTTCTAAAGTCTACTTGAGGACAAGTAGGATTCAAGTGGGGGGATATTTGATGACGTCAAATAACGTTACATTTATACCATCATTTATCCCGAATAAATTACTCACTTTTATATAATTATTGCAAGAATCATTACTTAATTGCTTAAAGTTGCAAATTGCAGTAATTACGGAGTGATTTATGAAGACATGCTAAAAGGCGTACTTTTTGGAGCTTAAACGATGATATTTGAAGATTGCTTAATTCTACTTAGTACGTCGTATCCAGAAAAGAAGATACGGCGTATCAACGCCTGGACTTCACAAGAAAACGCGTTTGTTCAATTCCCTATACGGCGTATCCTACCTATCTACATACGCCGTATCCAGCTGGATAAACATTTAAAGATTGAGTAATAAATATAAATTGGTAATGAATAATTTATTTATTAAGAACGTAGCGCTTACTCCAAGGAAATTACCCCTATACGCCGTATTGACCTCATTCAATACGGCGTATCCATCAATTTTCAGAGGCTATAAATAGAAGACTCAAAAACGAGTTTTCAGTGTGCAAAATCATATTTTCTATACCATACACATAAAAGTTGATTTTTTGAAGAGAAGAAGAGTAGCAAAAGGTCAAGCATCGATCATGATTCCATAGAAGACACCGTGTAATTCCTTTACTCTTGTAATCATTTAATTTTTTGTATCGTTCGGTAAAACGTTTAGTTTACCTTGGTTATTTGATCGCGCTTGTAAAATTACAATGGTTATGGGCTAATACCCTCGGGTATTAGCCATCTTAATGAAGATTTAATGTTTGGTTTGTTTTAATCCAATTGCTTAATTTATCGTTGATTGTTTAATTATGTTTATCACCTAATACTTGTTTACGTGTTTGAATATGCGACCTATCATTCAACTGGGTCTAGTGATACCTAACAAGTAATCTAGATGTTGGGATAGCTCTCCATATCGTGTTTTATATTACTGGACCAATAGGATCACAAATAATGTTCTATCTTTTCCTTTAATTTATGAGTTTAGTTGGACCGGCAGGTGACCCGTATGCTTCAACAAGTATGTTCTTAATTAATTGGTAAAGACTTGAACAGTGAACTACCAATATATAAAATACTATCAAACAGTAAGTGGGTAAAGTCCCGATGAGCTAGGGTTTAACAAGATCATCATTGCTTTAATCCCTAGATAGATTATAATTAAATTAAAAGGATGCTTTATGCGGATATTGTGACAGGATTCAACGTGTCTAGGTCTTAGGATGATGTCCTGCCTAAGTCTTAAGAATGATATGCCGCTTCGAGATAAGTAATCATTGCACTAAACAAACAAACTAGCATTTAATCATATTTAATATGGCTAATACAGTTTTCTATCATTTGGCTTGTACCGCTCTTTTATCTTTTGATTGTCTTCTTGCATGTTTATTGGTTTTGAATTGATTATTGTCACCATAAAACCTGTGCCAGTCTCTTAGGCTGAAAACCCCCATTATCATTAGAACTAGGTTTAGCATAGGTTTAAGAAGTAATTAGAATTAACTAATTAGATCAATTAAAATACTAATAGAATATAAGGTTAACGACCTCGCTCTTAGTGTTTGACACCCTACTTACCATGAAACTCCACCCGATCGGGTACAATGCTCGTTAAAGTGTTGTTTTAGGATAAGTCGGCTAAATATAAATTTAAAACTTGGTAATCAATAAATTGACCCTACACGATAGCACATCAAGTTTTTGGCGCCGCTGCCGGGGAGTAAAAAAGTTTATCCTTAAATTTTTTTAGTATTTCTAACCATTAGCTTAGAATAATTTAATTAGCATAATTTAGTTCTGTTTGTATTTAATTGCGTTGAGTGTTTAATTGTATGTTTAAATTCTAGCATTATTTAATTGTTTTTGAGGTACTCTGTTCTGGTAGATCAACTGATACGCCGTATCCACCAGTTGGATACGACGTATCAAACCTTCTACTCAAACAGCGTATTAATTGATGCAGTCTAAACAACATATCTATTCTTCCAAATAATACGGCGTATTCAGTAAACTCAATACGGCGTACTGGCCTTCAACAGACCCATACAGCGTAATCAAATCAATTGAATACGGCGTATTGATCATCTGATACAGTAATAGTAGCGATTTTTTGTATTCGATTTCCTGTTTTATGCGTTCTCTCCACTGAAGGCATATCCTACTGATCATTTGTGCTTATTTCCAGGAAACCGTTTGACGAAGAAATGAATCACGATGACAAAACCGAATGAATATATTTTTGTTACCCAAAAGAACTTCATCTCTAATGATAATGAGGGAATAATGATCGAGAAAATTTTTGTCGAAATACAAGGAGTGTTTTTGGTAAAGATACGTGATAATACTTTCAATGGGACAATTGGAGAAAACATGTTTGAACACATTTATAATTTTCTCGAAGTAGTTGGGCCACTCAAAATAAATGGGCTGAGTTATGACCAATTTAGGCTTAGCGTCTTCCCTATCTCACTCGCAGGTGCCGCAAGTGAATGGTTTTAAAAAAAGATTGCATTGGCTCAGTTACTACTTGGGGAAGTTTGGTAGAAAAGTTCGTTAAAAAATTCTACCAACTTTCTGATGACAATAAAGAGATGGAAGTTGATGAAGATGATGACCCCGACGATATTGCTGAGATCTTCAAAATCGACGGCAACCTATTCAATTATGAGGCACCCTTGTGTAAAGCATTCAACGACTTCAACTACCTCCTTAAAATCAACACGAATCTATTTACTTTTGATATCCAAGGAATCAGGACTTACGAGGAGTATGAGTTGAATAATATTATGACGAGGGATCTTGAGGAACCATGGTTGGATAACCAGGTGTCATATCAACTATGTGATCATATATGTGAACCATACTATTTTAAGAATGGGATGACTAAATGGCCTACGTGTAGTTCAGATTTTGATGGGTTTTGTAATGGTAGAGAGATACCTAGGATGGTTCGAGTCGGATGCATGACTTATTTCCAGGATCACAAGTGGTAGGATGAATTGGCTGATGGAAAACTAAAAGAAGAAACCTTAATACACAAGACTGAAGTTAAAGAATCATGGGGAGATGCAACTCCCGGTGTGATGAAGTTCTATGCATGGTTGAAAAGTAGTTTTGAGAACTTCCATGAACTATATTATAATGTACTTGTAAAGCTGGAAGAATGTTGGTGGAAGGTAAATGCTCATGAAGTTGCCTCGTTCATTCGTTGGGAAAATTACAGACATGGACCATATTCAAACTCTAAAACTGAAAGAGCTTATGACCCTTATCTTGATATTAACCGTATCTTTGGTATGAACTATGGAGCATACAACGCCGATTATACTCAAGACAATCAGGAACATAAGAAGGAACATCATGATCCATCAACCTTCCGTGTTAAAAGATTCGAGATGATAAAATACTTATTCGATGTTGATGATGAGTATGTTGCCATTAAATAACACGAGTGCTCTGACCATTCAAAAACCAACATTGATACATGTCAAGCTTATCGAGAACTTTTTCGCCTAGGGACCATGTAAAATCGATCTCAACCGCTAAAGTTGATTCATCTGAGATACGCCGTATGGGATGTAGTCCATACGTCGTATCGGGCTCACAGCACAGAAGCATATTTTTTGAAACAGTTCCCTTCTCAAGGCGACTACAAAACTACTGTTGTGATGATTGGAGAAAGGCAAAAGATGTGAAGATTCTGGAAGCTTATGATCACACCTTGCCTCAGAAAGAAAAATACCCAGGGAGCTTTACTTTACCTTGTTTTATTTATAATGTTTGTTTTGATAAAGCCCTTGTTGACTTAGGAGCAAGTGTGAGTGTTATGCCATTTTCTACCTACACCAACCTTGTTCTCGGAATTTTATCTCACACTAGGTTGACCATTGAACTGGCTGACCCAAGGGGTATTGCTGAAAACGTGCTAGTAAGGATTGGCAAATTTACTTTCCCCATAGACTTTATCATCTTGGACATACCTGAGGATGACGATGTCCCTTTGATCCTTGATAGACCATTTTTGTCTATAGCCCATTCCAAGATTGATGTTTACAAAAGAAAATTTACTCTAAGGGTCAGGGAAGAAAAACTTGTTTTCAAAAGTATTAAGCCCGCCACTAGCATAATTAGGAGGGTCTTTATGTTAAAAGATCTTGATTCAAAAACAAAGCTTATAGGAGAGGATGACGAGTTATTTGATCTACTTTATGGTAATTACATTGAATTAAATGATTTGGACACACCTCTAGAACCCGAGACGAATCAAGATGTTAATTATGAGCCAACTTTTGTCAATGAACCTGATAATGTTAAAACCAGTTCTATTTGTTGTTATAAAATGAAATTTTCTTGCACGATTGGGTATAAAAATGTTAATGTTGACTACCTCCTGTTCGTTAATTTAATAACCAAAAGCTTTTATTATTCCATAATTAAGGACAAGGACGCTCATGAAGGAAATAGTCTAGCCGGAGCTCTGATAGATATACCTGTTTTTATCAAAAAAAATTCTATTCTTACAGGTTTTATCATCATTGACGGTGAAGATGTAACAAGAGATGTTGCGCTCGGCATGCCATTTTTATGATATACGTGTCATGCCAAATGATTATGAAGAAATTCGCTCACGGGAACAAATGCGAGCGAATCATGGATAAATGAAGAAGGGAAAAGAAAAGGTCGAACTTAACGACTGGCTGAAACAAAAGTAGAGACAACCTGGTTGTTTTTAATTGTTTGAAAATTGTAATTTTAATTGTTTTATTGAGTCTGTCTCCCCAGACACTCAACACGGCGTATCAACCTCTATGGATACGCCGTATCAAACATGTCTGGACGTTATCAGTCTTTAATTTATGCATTTAATTTTTGCAAAACTTTAAAATATTTGTTTTTACAGGATGCAATACGACGTATCCTTAGGTTTGGGATACAGCGTATTGACTTCCTGTATAGTGTGTTTATTTTTTTTCCTGCATTGTAACCATTATATAACCGAGATAGGAATTGCATTCTTGTCTTCTAAACTTTTATGCAGGACCCTGCTGTAAAGAAATCGACGATATGGTATACTCTGAAAAAGATGTGTGTTGAACACGCTCGAGCATTCTGACGCCTCGTCAACACACTTTTTGCTTAAGAACTCAAATTGAAGAATCATCCCGAGCAACATATCAGGGGAGTTCCTCGTTCTAATTCTGTTTCCCATTTTCTTTATTTGTTTTATCTATACAACGAGGACGTTGTATAATTTAAGTGGGGGGGAGGGGGTGGAGAATCAGAACGCCTACTTGTCCTTTCTATTACAAATAATATGCTATATACTTAAATTATGGCAAATTAATTTTTTTTAGCATAACTTTTGTAAAAATTACTAGTTACATGACCTCGCGCACTATAACTCTTAATACCAAATTATGAGAATTAAGCCTATTCCATTTCTAGATGTTTACTAAAAATTTCATAAAAATTATGAGTGTGTTGGTGATGTAGTGGACTTTAGAACTTGGCTTGGTATATCACTCGAGACCACAACAATGAGTACTATGGACTAAGATGAAGTAACATGTTTAACTGGTAAATTTCTAGGAATACACCAAAAAGCCTAAATATTGTAAAATTAACGAACTACACTGGTTAGTTAAACCCTGTGTAACCCTTTGCTTACTCTTACTATAAAAGTAAGATCCCTTAGAAAAACTTGTTGAGCCATTCTTGTCCTTTTCACACCAAATGTCTATTTCGTTACACCTTTACACTCTAGCCTACCCTATAGATAAAGCCTACTTAATCAATTTGCTAGTTGCTTTTGTGTAAAGTTTTGTATTTCCTGTGTCAAAGTGAATATTTCTATCTTCGGTTAGGTCGGAAAATTGCACAATGCAATGGGAAAATATGTAGCTCGTGTATTTTGCTACTTTCGCGATTATATATTATGTCCGAAGATGAAGTGTTGAAAGAAAAGAATATTTGGATGAATTATGATTGTAAAGACGGTGAAATTGCACCGAGATTTATGTTTAAAAAAAAGAGAAAAATAGAAAATGCGCCAAAAAGAGGAGGAAAAATTAAGAGTCGGTTCATTGAAACTTAAACCGATGAATTACTTGGAAGGATCGATTATTTGTTGATATGTAGATAAAAATCAACAATGTATAGTTTTGTATAAAGTGGCTGATATCACCACTTTTGTAAAGTATGTAAGTTTAGGATGATTAGGAAGTTGACCGTTATGGGAACGCCAACTTAGGTTGTCTTTGTCATTTCTATGATCGAGGCATTTTTTTATATTTCTGAGTCTTTATCATGGAACGTCGGGAAAAGTTTCTAGCAACTATATACCTTATTTGTCCAAGCTTAATATATTTGTTTTGTGAATTTTATTTAACAACAATTTACTTCCCTTTCTAGCTACTAACCTTAGGTTTTACTCGAACGAGGTTGAGATCGAGTCATGCATGTCTATTCTATCGTTACATCCATGTATGTGTGATTCAGCCACCTTGTTGGTTTATTACTTTTGGTAAAAGTTAGAAGATCCCTACCCTATATCATTCTTCATCCTAAACCTTGGTTAAACTCGAATGAGGATGTGATCGAATTATACATGTCTATTCCGTCATTACAGCCGTGTATGTATGATTTAGCTGCCTTGTTGGTGTGGTACTTTCGGTGAAAGATTATTAGAATGATCAACCTTAAGCTTAATTACCTAATTTACCTTTTGACTTGTTTCTCTGTAGCTCTAGTGGTGGAGATGTGTATCCTTGCCAAGCATATGATATGAAACTAATCACGACCGAGCAAATGAGCATACCAATTAAATGTTACACCCTAGATTAGTTGAGTGATCTGAGTGTTTTTATTTCCATATTTCGTGAGGTGCTTGGTCTTGTACATGTAATTAAATCTAAAGAAGTGCTTAACCGGAAAAATCCTTGACTTCGGTTGGGATACATTTTCAATATAATCTAGAGTCTGCTTGAGGACAAGTAGGATTCAAGTGGAGGGATATTTGATGATATTAAATAATGTCACATTTATACTATCATTTATCTCGAATAAGTTACCCAATTTTATATAATTATTGAAAGAATTTGTACTTAATTGCTTAAAAGTGTTATTTGCAGTAATCGAGGAGTGATTTATGAAGACATGCTAAAAGACGCATATTTTGGAGCTAAAACGATGATATTTGACGATTGCTAAATTCTGACCAATACGCCGTATCCAGGAAAATAGACCTGGCGTATCAGCGCCTACTCTTCACAAGAAAACGCGTATAAACAATTCCCAATACGGCGTATCTACGTTTACCTATACGCCGTATCCAGCTGGATAACTATGTACAGATTTGGTGAATAAATATATTTTGGGAAGATATATCAGATTGATTATAAACTTTGCGCGCACTCCAAAGGAAACACCTCAATATGTCGTATTGGCCTAGCCTAATACGGCGTATCCAGACTTTTTCAGAGACTATAAATAGAAGACTCAAAAACGAGTTTTCAGTGTGCACAATCATATTCTCCATACCATACACATAAAAGATGATTTTCTGAAGAAAAGAAGAGCGACCAAAGGTCAAGCATCGATCACGATTCCATAGAACACAACGTGTAATTTCTTTACTCTAGTAATCATTTAATTTTTGGTATCGTTCGGTAAAACGTTTAGTTTACCTTGGTTATTTGATCATGCTTGTATAATTACAATGGTTATGGGCTAATACCCTCGGGTATTAGCCATCTTAATGAAGATTTAATGTTTGGTTTGTTTTAAACTCGATTTCTTAATTTATCGTTGAAAGTTTAATTATGTTTATCACCTAATACTTGTCTACGTGTTTGAATATGCGACCTATCATTCAATTGGGTCTAGTTATGCCTAACAAGTGAACTAGATACTAGGATAGCTCTCCATATCGTGTTTTGTATTACTGGACCAATAGGATCATAAATAATGTTCTATCTTTGTCTTTAAATTATGAGCTTAGTTAGACCGGCAGGTGACTCGTATGTTTCAACAAGTATGTTCTTAATTAATTGATAAAGACTTGAACAATGAACTACCAGTAAATAAAATACTGTCAAACAGTAAGTGGGTAAAGTCCCAATAGGCTAGGGTTTAACAAGATCACCATTGCTTTAATCCCTAGATAGATTATAATTAAACTAAAAGGATGCTTTATGCGGATACATTAATTGTGACAGGATTCAACGTGTCTAGGTCTTAGGACGATGTCCCGCCTAAGTCTTAAGAATGATATGCCGCTTCAAGATAAGTAATCATTGCACTAAACAAATAAACCAGCATTTAATCAGATTTAATATGGCTAATACAGTTTTCTATCATTTGGCTTGTACCGCTCTTTTATCTTCTGATTGTCTTCTTGCATGTTTATTGTGTTTTGAATTGATTATTGTCACCATAAAACCTATGCCAGTCTCTCAGGCTGAAAACCCCCCATTATCATTAGAACTAGGTTTAGCATAGGTTTAACAAGTAATCAAAATTAACTTGATTAATTAGATTAAATAAAATACTGATAGAATATAAGGTTAACAACCTCGCTCTTAGTGTTCGACACCCTGCTTACCACGAAACTCCACCCGATCGGGTATACTGCCAGTTAAAGTGTTGTTTTAGGATAAGTCGGCTAAACATAAATTTAAAACTTGGTAATCAATAATTTGACCCTACACGACAGCACATCAACCCAAATTCTTCCTTATATTAGGAACATGCAAAACATTAAATAACAAAACAATCTTTCCAGAACTAAACTTAAGATCTACGCAACCACGTCAATGTACTAGGGCTGTTGACTCATTTTCCATGTGAAGAATAGATCCATCATTCAACGACTCATAGGTCTTGAACCAACATCTATCTTTACACACATGAACTGTTGCTCCTGAGTCAACCCACCACGCAACTTCATCATCCTTTGAGTCAGTTGGAAGAACCATCCACTGAACCCTTTGTGCCTGAACCATTGGCTTTGTTGCCAACATTAACACCTTTGCAATCCCTTTTAATGTGACCAATCTTGCCACATTTCTAACAAGTAGGTTTAGCCTTCTTGTTAGGACCAGCCCTTGTGTTATCATGATGTTTACGTTTACCCTTGTTGTCATTGTACCTGGAGGAGTTGTGATGCTTCACCATATTGACTACTGAAAGACCAACAACATTGTTGCTCCTTGGCTTGTCACTATCCTGCACCATGAGGGATTCCTCAATGCGCAGATGACTGCCCAACTCAACAAGAGTTAAATCCTCTTTCTTATGTTTCAAGGTGTGCTTGAAATCTTTCCAAGAAGGGTGGAGTTTATCAATGATACAAGAGACTTGAATACCCTCATACATGTTCATTTTGTGTTGTGTAAATCTTCTAAGTATACTAAGAAGTTTATTGTATTGTTCCAAGACTGGTCTTGAATCAGTCATTTTGTAATTTGTGAAATTACTAACAAGGAACTTCTTACTTGATGCATCCTCAGCCATATATTTGGCCTCTAAAGAATCTCATGGTTCTTTGGAAGATTCAACATTCTGGTAAATATCAAATAAAGGATCAAACATACCATTGAGGATCAAACCTCTGTAGACATAATCATCATTGTCCCACTTGGCCCTCTTCCTGACTTGTTCCACAGTTGGATTATCATCATCATCTTCAGGAATAGGAGTAGTCAGCACATACACCACACTCATGCTAGATAGCAAGAAGTGCATCTTCTTCTGCCATCTCCTAAAGTCCACCCCTTCAAACTTGTCAAACTTGGCAAAATTTGAAGCCATGTGTTTCATAGCAGCAGCAGCCATTGATTATCACAAAATAATATTTTTTGATTGTTGGTTGGATTGTGTGTCCCAGATCATGGTGAAGACAATCAATAGCCTAGCTAATTACCAAGATGGTTACCGGATATCACTTGAAGTCGTGTAATCACTTTACAAAGAAGATTATTCGATCCTATGCATGGGTTACACGAATACCTCCTTAGGATAAAACCAAGTGTTTGTTCTTGTTCTAGACACAGATCAAGAACCCTGCATTTCTATGTGTTTATGGATCTGTGTATCTCTCATGCAGTTTGTGATCTTCTATTTATAGGAGAATACTCAAAACCCTAGTCAAAGGAGTTATGAGAGATTTATAGGAGATATAATCTCTTTCATAACTGACTTCCTTGATTTAAGGAATTAGTGGTTACAATGACCATATTAAACGTGGTCATTAAAGGTAATTGTAACTAAGCATATGAAACTGTCAAATCAGTTACAAGTTATTAAATTCATATTAATGAGTTATTCTTTCAGTATACATTCAGCTAACTCACTGAAAAGTATACAAGCTGAGGGTTCAATACTAAAAAGACTCACTGATGAGTTAACCCGCTGAGGATACTTCCTCTGATGGACTTCCCTGATGAATATCCTTCAGTCCAGAGTTACTCACTGAAGTTCATTAGCGACATGAATTCCTTTCAACCACTATCTGAGTCAGGATGTTCAGTGACCTATGAGAGTACACTCCGTACTTCCAGTCCCTTAACCGGTATGAACTGAACCATCATTGAATCACCAATGATAGTGTGTTTTTGGTATATGCAAAAGTAGAAATCATACCATTTAGTGGTGGTTAACAACAAAACAAAACAAATGAGGTTTTTCTTTGTTCGTATTACTTATAGAGGGAAAGGTTTTGACTCAGATATGTAACTGCTAAGGTTTAAAGTATCATAAGCTTTTATTGTTGAATTTTTATTTAAGCTGCTTGCGAGCTACTCTAAAAGCTCGAAACAAGTCGAGCTTAAACGGGGTCGGCATTATTTGTGGCTTATTTAATAAACGAGCTCGAGCCTAGTGTATCTAACAAGCTAAGCTTGAGTAGTGCTATATTTCAACTCTTTTAAATCTATCGTAAACTAACCGAGCCCAAGCTTGTAAAATATGTTACGCATCGAGATTAAGCTAAAAGCGTAAGACTCGAAACAACTTCGATCTTTGACCCATGCTTCACCGCAGGAAGTTTTGGTTTAACGTATTGTTAGGTTTAAGAAATGTTTTTATTATTAGATGAATTTGTATTTGTATAGTTTTTTTAGTTTATAGTTTTTTTAGTAATTATAATGTAATAAAGTATATCTTGGTCAAAGTTAAGTAAAGTTGAGCAAGGTTTGACTAAAGTTAAGAAAATAGAATAGGGTTAGCAATAAGTATAAATACCCATCTAGGATGGGTATTTATACAAGTCTTTACATTTTGTAAACTTCACTTCTCCCTCCCATTTCTATTTTCCCTTTGGAATGAAAACTTTGAAAATGATGAAAAATACTCTCTAGCTCCTCTTCTTACATTCTTTCACTTTTATATGATATCTACTATGCAAACATGACATATAACAAGTGGTATCTATCACTGGGAGAGATCTAGTTTGTGTTTCGTGAATCAAATCGAGCTTAAACATAAGGATTTTCGATCAAAAAGCTTTCGTATCAACGAAAAGTAGGTTTCATAAGAACGTAGAGTGATTAGAGTTACAATTTGATAGGTTTTTGATCTTAAAAAAGCTAAAATATAACTTTCCTAACTATCAATTTGTAGGTTTAATAACTAGTTTTTGAAAAATACTTGCTTAGGATTAAATTTGATTGAAAAATATGGATTTGAGAGCTTTCGTAAACCAGGAAATAGGTTTCGGTAACTGTTTTTAGGCGGGAAATAGCTTTCGTATTTCAGTTTTTGAGCTTTCATATCATAGTTGAGGTTTCGGTAACTGCCATACGTAAGTGTTTCTTAGCTTTCGTAACATAGTTTAGCTTTCGTAACACTTTCTATAGCTTTCGTAATCTAGAATTTTATCAATTTGAAAAGATAACATTGATATTATCAATCTAAAATGCTTAAAATCAGATTGATAGATTTTTAGTAGGTTTCGTAGCTAAAAATTTACAAAAGTAAGAGATTTCTTGGATTTTACAAAAGTAGAGGTAATTTGGGATTTACGAAAGGAGGTTTCGTAATTTGGAGCTTTCGGTAACCGTTTGGTTTCATAGACTGTGGAAGCTTTTGTATATTTGTGGTTTCATAAACAAGAGGTTTCGTATCAAAATATTAGTTTTGGTTTTGTACTTCTAGCTTTCGTATCACAGGTTTCATATGAGAGGTTTCGTAACACAGTTTACTATCTGAAGGTTTCGTATAAGAGGTTTCGTATTACAGTTAAGGTTTCGTAAGACTTGGTTTCATAAACAAGAGGTTTCGTAACATAGTTTTCATATTGGAAGGTTTCATATCTCATTGGAAGAGGTTTCGTAACACAATTTTGGGGTTTCGTAAACTGTTTCAGAGGTTTCGTAACACAGTTATTGGGTTTCGTAACACTGTTTCATAGGTTTCGTATCTCATTATTTGGGTTTTGTAACACAGTGAAAAAGGTTTCGTATCTTATAATCTTGGAAAATTGAGCTTTCGTATAAAGCTTACGTGTTACTTAGACTTTCGTAACAAATCAAGGTTTACTTTCTTCAAGGTTACTTCAATCAAAAGTGTTGTAATACAAGACAAGGTTGTCATTGCTCGTTAACTTCACGATTACAAGACTTTATCGATAAAACGATCCAAGTTTGCATTGTAATCATTCGATACAACATGTCTACTTCAAATCAACAAACTTTAACTGACTCGGGAGCTAATGAAAGACCTCCAATGCTTGAGAAAGGGAATTATATTCCATGGGAGAGTAGGTTTAGAAGGTTTCTGGATAATAAGCTTGAAGAGGGGGATCGAATGTGGCATTTAATTGAGAAAGGACCTTATGTCAGGTCAATGATTCCTAATCTAGACAAGCCTACTGAGCAGATACTTGAACCATTGTCCAAAATGACCGAGGGAAATAAGAAGCAATACATTGCTGATGTGAGAGTCATGAATTATCTTCTTCAAGCTATACCCAATGATATATACAATTCAGTGGATGTGTGCAAAAATGCTAAGGATATGTGGGAACGAATTAAAAGGTTCATGTTTGGTTCTGATGTTACTAATCATGTAAGACACTCACTACTCATGGATGAGTTTGACAAATTTGCAGCAAAGGAAGGAGAATCATTAGAATCCATGTGTGAAAGATTGACAACACTTGTGAATATTATAGATTGTAATAATGTTCGTCCTATTCCAGTGTCAATCAACACCAAGTTTCTCAATTGCTTGCAGCCCGAATGGAGCAAATGTGTTACTATGGTTCGGCACAATCAAACAGGAGATGTAGTTTCATATGATCAGTTGTATGATTCTTTAGTATAATTTTAACCACATGTTCAAGCATCCAAAGCAAAGAAAGCTGCCAAGAATCATGATCCATTAGCCCTTCTTGCTCATTCAAATGCTTCTTCGTCACAATCTCATGCAAATTCTTCTTATTCACCACAACTATACTATGTCACACATCCTTCATCAGTTGCTGATTATGAAGACGTGTATCAAGGGGAGTTACAAAGGGATACTCAAGAAGATAAGCTTACAACTGCCATGCTGTTATTAGCTCGAGCAATCACTCAGAAGTTCTCCACACCTACCAATAATCGTCTTCGTACTTCATCAAACACAAGAAATCAAGCTGTAATTCAGGAAGGTAGAGTTGATATAAAAACTAAGAATGCAGGATATGGTGGAAATGGTAACAGGAATGCAGGGAGACAAGACAAGAATCAAGCATTTAATGTAGGAACTGGGAATGATGAAATCAATCAGATTGTTCAGCGTGTTCTACGAACTAAGTCAAATCCGAGAAAGGCAAATGTTTAGTGTCATACCTGTAATAAAAAAGGCTACTATGCCCGTGATTGTCAGAAACTAAAAGTTCGTGATGCAAAGTATTTCAGAGAACAAATGTTGCTAGCAATGAAAGATGAAGTTGGAAGCAACCTCAAGGACGAAGAAAATGATTTTATGCTCGATAATTCTTATGGAGACGAGACATTAGAAGAGTTAACTGCTGCGGTAATCATGATGGCTCGAATTCAATCAACTGATGATAATGTTGCATCTGAACCATCTTATGATGCAAAGGCTGTCAATGAGGTAAATGCTTCAACCAAGGTTCATGAACAAGTGAATCGCGTGCAACGTAAAACTATTATTCACACATTTGATGATGATCAAATTGATTTTAATATCATATTTGATGATCCTTATGTGGAAAATAATGGTGGCACATCTAAACATGATTCAACTGCTCATGATTAATATCATGATATTAAAATGCTAGCATACAATGTTTAAAGAGAAGCTGGAAATAAAAAAACGATTAAACAATGACCTTAAAAAGCAAAAACAATTGCTACAAAAGGAGCTTGAGACGTTTAAGGTTTGGGTCAAAACATTTGAGTAAAAAATAATTCAATGTTCAAAGTATAAAGAAACATGTGAAGAGTTGGAACGTGAAATACATGCTGATAAGGACACCATTGAGCGAATTTTGAAAGAAAAATATCAAATTGAAAGTGATTTTTTCTAAATTGAGAATGAAAAGATAATAATTCAACATGAAACTCAGTTAGCTAAAAATGCTTTCAAAGAACGAGAAAATTGATATCTTGAAGATATTTATGATCTCAAAGAGAAATTGAGTTCTCATGATCGAATTGTTTATAAAATTTCCAGTTTTAATATCAAATTCCCTATAAAAATGCTGACGTTGTATGTCGATGTTATTCTAGTGCGCTGCACATACTCGCTGTCTGCTCTCTAGTGCGCTTAGCTCAGAACAGAACTAGGCGCATTAGAGACGCGAGCAGCGCGCCAAATCGCATAGATGATTAGACGATCCAAGGCTTGTTTAACAACACTCGCGCGTAGTCAATCTATACACCCTACGAAGATTTACGTGGTCAGATACACAAGCACCATCCAACTAGAACGAGCTATGAAGAGCGATTATATTGATCACCTCGTCGGCTAACACATCGACGCGAGCTCAGCCTCTCCCTGGAGTTACTCCGACCAACATTCTTAATTTACATGAGATGGTTTATCTGAGTTCAGCATTTCGGCATAATCTTATCATAAGGCACGACATGGTTACGCCACGTAACATCATTGATGCCTAGAAGATTGGGAAGATTAGTTCCCGCAAGATTCTGGCAGTAACATCCCTCACAGGGGTTACGTCTGAAACATTTCGAAAGACCTATAAATAGAGCCCTCCTCCGGCTTCCATTCAGGCATCACAACTCACTTCAATACACTCAACACACTGGTTTCTAACGGGATGCTTCGTGACACATCAATGTCCCCAGGTCTTGAGCAGCATTTCATTATTACCCGAAGGTACAAGGGGATGATGTCACTTTTGTCGCCAATTATTCGTATTTCAAACCGTTCAATTCTACCATTCCCACCGCGATGTGTAAAGAAATAATGATGATTTCAAATCCATGTTTTTATTCTATAATTTTGCAATTGCCTGTTTCCGTTAACTCTTTGGTAGCGGCTAAGCACTCTAGTGGCTGGCCTACTCCATGTTGTTTCTACTATTGTTAATGATTATGATTTCCAATGATCTCAATTATGGTTCTGTTAGATATCCTTATGCCTTTTTCACTTTGAATCATCATTTTTGTAGTGATAGAAGGGTGGCTAGATCTTGTTAATCCCTGATATTAGTCTTAACCTTGGTTGAACTTGGGATTCAGTGGGCAGTGGTAAACCTAGGGTTTTTAGACTTTACATATATCCCTAGTGTGAGGTTTAACCAGGAATTTACCGCATTTGTCATATTAAATACTTAAAAAGCATGGAACTCTTTCAGAGAGGGTTAATAAACGGCACATTTCATTTTCTTAGCTTATTTTCTCTTTTTTTTTCTCTTATATTATAGACAGGTTTGCTCTTTCAGTAATTTTAGATGCTATTTTTTAGATCTGTAGAGTTAAGCTTTTTTAGGATTTAGATTGGTCTTAAGGGTAGTTGGAATTTAACCACTGCAAGCTTGGATGCCCTGCTCGTGTGATCGTAGGGGAATGTGGGATCGCAGAGTAAGTATAGGACAAACCTCAAATGAAAATTCGGGTTTGTCGACATTAGAACTACTAATAGAACTTATAATTGAAAACATTGCACAGAAAATGTAATCGTATATTTGGTAGTGAAACTATGGGTTAGGTTAGCACGGCCTTTCTCCTTAATTCTTCCTTATCTATTTTACTTTATTGTATTTACCTTTCGTAGTTCTTAAAATCAAACCTAAAACCATTTTTAAATCATGACAATAATCAAATTAAACTATTTAACCTTAGCTCTTGGGACGACCTCAGATTTACCAAACTACTACACTATATACGACCAGGTTCTCTGCCCGTTAGTGCGTGTATCGATAAATGGGTTTTATTAATTTAAAACTTGGTAAAATATTATTTAAAACAATTTACGCATCAAGTTTTTGGCGCCGCTGCTGGGGAGCTAAAATTAGTTTTAATTTGATTTCTTATTATAAGTATTTCGATATTCATAATGGCTGAGGGGGAGTGAAATACGATAAACTCATATGAATATTATTAGCATTGACTCAAGGAAACCAGGCACCGGGCGTGGGTGGTTTTTAAACCAGAAATAGGAGGCAATGTGAACATTGAAATAAAATGTCAATTCATGCAGGAATTAAGGGAGGACACCTTTTTCGGAAACAAGAACGACGACGCCCATGAGCATGTGGAGCGAGTTTTAGATATCGTCAGCTTATTCAACATTCTCATAGTATCACACGATGCTGTCATGCTGCACGTCTTCCCTATTACTTTGACCGGAGCCACTAAGAGATGGGTGGACAGACTTTCCCCAGGAATCGTTAATTCTTGGGATCTCATTAAAAAAGCCTTTATCCAAAGGTACTGTCCACCATCAAAGACTGCCAAGCAGCTTGAAGAAATCTGTAACTTCAAGCAGGAAGGAGACGAAACATTATACCAAGCTTGGGAACGGTATAATGACCTTCTATATAAATGACCCACCCATGACATCAATAACCATCAGAAGGTAAACATCTTCTATAACGGTCTTGGGGCCTTGAACCGCCAATTGCTTGACTCACAGGGGCCAATTCCTGGCATGACACATGTTCGAGCATTAACGGCAATTCATACTATGGCCAACCACTCCTAAAAGTGGCACGATGGGTCATCCAGTAGAAATAAAGAAAGTAGTAGTAATTCTGAAAGGATCGCTGCCGTTGTGAACAATCTAGAAAACGTAGGTCGAGACATGACCAAACTAAAAGAGAATGTTTATGCTATTCAAGTAGGATGCGAAAACTGTGGAGGAGCTCATCTTTACAAAGACTGCTCTCTCAAAGAGGAAGTAAAAAGCATCGAGGAGGCTAAATATGGCGAGTTCGGACGACCTTCACCTTTTAGTAATGGAGCTAAGTATCGTGTAGGCCCACCTGGATACTACACACGCATGGACAATCACCCACCAGTTGGAGAAAAGAGGCCAAGCTTAGAGGAGCTTATGAATAAACACCTGGAGGAATCAACGCGAAAAAGAAACGAGATGGAAGAATGGGTAAAGAAAATCCAAGAGAATACTGAAATTAATACTCGAAACCAAGTCGATTCTCTCAAAAATTTGGAGACCCAAATCAAGCAGCTAACAAAAGAATTTCACACCAAGGCTGCCAATGAAACAAACAGTCCATCATTAGACCAATGTAAAGCAGTATACGCTGACAAAAAGACATCCCTCGATAATGGAAGGCATGAGATATCAATTGCTTCTAACAAATGCACTCAAATTGTCCTAATAAATAATGTGTCTCCAAAAATTCTACCATATCAATTACCACCAAAAGAGTTAAACACTGGGAATTTTACCCTTCCTTACACTATTGGAAGTTTAAAATTTTATGCTATGGCAGATTTAGGCGCCAACGTTAATGTCATACCCAAGTCCATTTTCGAACACCTAAACTTAGCTTGACTTAAGAAGATTGACATGCTCGTTGTAAAACCCAAAATTTGAATTTCATTTCATATTGGTAATTTTGAATATAACCTAAAGTTTATTAATAAGTATTTAAAAATAAAACCTTAGGTTATAATTTTGGGAATTATAAAGATATATCATAAGATATATTGTTAATAAGAAAAGAAAAGAAAAGATATTTTGGTTAATTTGATTATTTTGTATATTTACTTTCTTTTATTAAAAGAACCTATTTTAAGAGATAAGTATTAAAAGGTTTTAGCAAGCATTTTGTGTAATCTTCAAAATAGGAAAAAAATTATTTTGTCCCCCCTCCTTTGCTTATTGACCGGCCCCTATAGGTGTTGATACACCAAAATCTTTTATTTTTAAAGCTTAGTTTATTTTAGGAAAAAAGTATAGGAAAAAGGAGATCAAATCTTTTAATTTTGCAAGAAAGTTATTTGTGTCTTCCCCTCTCCTCTCTATATAAATGGCCGGCCAAATTCCTCCTCTCCACCATTATTCTCTCAAAATTCTTACTCCGAAATTTTGTATTCATCCATAGAAGTTGCAAGGAAAAAGAAGGAGTATGTGTTTCCGATTATTTATTCAAGCTATGGTGTTCTTAGTGTGGTTTTGATCTTTGATTCCTTGGTGTTTGTTTCTTGTTCTTGTCTCCATATCCAATATGTAAGTAATCCATGTCTCTTTTGAATTCATTCTTTTGTGTTCCATGATTCCATGCAAGTTTTCATAAAATCATAAAGTGGTAAAAAGGAGAAAACATCTTTTTATGAACTTATTAATTTGTAAATTGGGTAATCTGATTATTATGGATTAAAATTATGTTTTGAAACCCTAAGATGATCATTAAATGTGTTATTAATAAAAACTACAAGATTAGAAACCCTAGGGTTGGTTTTGATGGGTGTTAATTTGGGTTTTCATGGTTAATAGTTCTGGGCAGAATTTAGGTCATGTTCAACGGAGTATATGTTAATGATAAAACTTTGGTTTTGACATAATCCTTGAGCCTAAAGTGAAATTCCATGAGTCTAGTTTTTGGAAGATCCGGGCTCATGTCAATTGGAGGTCGGGAAGGTCGATTTTTAAATTTTATAAGATTAAGTGTCAAAACTGCAGATTCTGCCCGAAAATTTTAGTTGTAGTGTTTGATTTTTAATTCTCAAATCGTAAGGAGTTAGACTTTAAAATTTGATTTGGTAAATCTTCAAGATATGTGCTACATCCATGATTTTTTTCAGAATTTTCTAAGTTGTCTAAGTAAGGTCTTTTACGCCGTGTCACTTTTCAAAAGGACAAGTTCTGCCAGGTCAAAATTCAAGTTGTTTTAGGGTAACTAGCGTCAAAGGGAATTTAAATATGGAAATAATTAAACAATGATCATGGGTTTATAGACACATGTGGAAACCTCTGTGATATTTTGTAGGAATTTTTTAGAGGTTGTTTAATGGGGTTCTTTAATTCGAGAAACTTGATTAAAATGGTTAGAAGGCCAGGGGATTTTGGAAATTTGGAAAACTCTAATTTAGTTACCTTAAGTGTTTTAAATGATAAGATTAAGTAATAAAATTATGAAATAGATAGATAATAATATGTAATCATGAGTTCTTGTAGATTCGGTGAAGGTGTTGTGATCTCTTGCTTTTGTGTTCATTTCTCTCCGATTGCTTATTCGTTAAGGTACAGATATTCCGTCCTTTTAGTAAGGACACTTCATTCTCTTTTGTTTGGCTACTTGATCTATTTGATATTCGTTTGATATTCCTTTGAGTTGCTATCCGTAATCATGACTCGTTTGATGTTGACAATCCGTTTGATTCGATATTCGTTTGTATGAATCTGTTGGTTCTTGTTTGGAATATGCTACTAGATTCGTTTCCATATTTGGATTATTCGAAACTTGTTCACTTATATCTTTGCTTTAATCTTGCCCGAGCTATTGATCTGTCATGGAGAGTTGTAGGTACCATGGTGGGGGGGAAAACCATGTCATTGATGCACCAATGGCATGACACTATCTGTGGCGGTGTGATTGGTCCACGGCGTTCCCTTTTGTATGTGCACTTATTATGATTTGATTATATATGTTCGTACACTCGCCATAGTGCTTGTGTATATGGATATGACTTTGTTTTGCAGGGAGCGTATGGATGCATCCTAGGTACTTTGTTCCGTTCAGTTCAGGTGAATGGTTGTGTGTGTGCAATACACCCCATTTCACATTTTGTAGGGTACATCTGGAGTCTGCAGCTCCCATGTATAATTTTATATGATATAATATGATACGATGTATGTTGGATTATGTAGTCTAAGCGTGTGGCATGCTTTAGACTTTTGTTTCGAGCTCGTGGGCACTCCTTTGTTATCCTTAATTCTTGATCATCGCTTATTATTTCGTATGACATTTGTTTAGCAGATTCTCGGGATCCGTTTCGTTCAAACCTTCGTTTTATTTCCGTTATTATTATTATATCTGTTCACTGAGCGTTAGCTCAGCCGCGTTTTCTTTTCCTGCGGCAGGTACTAAGCGGGAAGCTGGGATATGAGTGATGAGTGTAGGAAGCTTCTAGAAGACCAACCCTTATTAGCTTTCCTATTGTTTTGGATTTATATTTAAGACCCTTTCGTTTGAAGATTTCTTTCATTTAGACTTTGTTGGAATTTAATACTTTTGGAGGTCATTTTGTTTCATGACTTGGTATTTTAAATTAATAAAGTCTTCCGCTTGCGTTTATATGTTCTGATATGACACCATAACGTAACTCTTGGTCTCTTTATCGGAGCGGGATGTTACAAAAATACCACAAACTTTCTTACTTATGTTTGTCTCTTAAATGTATGTTTATATTTGCAAACTATTGTTGATCCCTTGTTACAGTAATATAAAAAAACTCGTGTGGTAAAAAAAACTCTAAACTTGTCATTAGTGAGAATTAATCTTTTTGAAATGAGAAACGCCTACCAGTGACATAGATGAACTAATGGGTTGTATATTCATTGTTTAACATATATTTAACCCAAATCAATTACTTTCAAAAAGATTATCATTTCACAACCTCCATAGGGGGAGATTTTTATGATAATCGCAACCCTCTAACTACTTCCTCAGATGCTACATCTAGGGTTGAAGCGAAACTCCAACGACGTGCATAATAGAACAATTCTTGTAACAAGAGAAGAAGAAGTCGTATAGAAGCCAAGAAACTTGAATTTGATTATAAACCTCCCTTCACCGCACTTTTGTATACCGGTTAAACAAATTCTGGAAGGCGAACTCAAATTTTAGCCGACGTGTGACCCAAACATAAAAGAGTGTAATGGAGGCCATGAGATATATGAAATAAATAAAGAAGGAGATCTTAAAAAATGGTACTGTTACTATGATGATGATAGAAAGAGAATAAACAGGGCCGGTTTATCATTTCCTAAATTCCTGTTAGTTAAATACGGATAAAACCAAGAGAAAGGATTGATTTGGGACAAGAGGTTTGAAAAATGGTGTATCAACAATCCAAACACTCCTACTTTAAGGTATGCTAAGGACCAAGAGAATCTCAATCCTAGACCCAAGGACTACCCTTTCAAGGATTGGTTATTGACAAAGGTAGGACACACAAACGTAAGTGAACCAGTGAAAAAATCCCTACTCAAAATATGGCTAATCGATTATTTTCAAGAAGATATAGTGAAAGACCCGCGAGAAAGAAGTTTTGACGACTATAAGTGGATGTTCGATCTAGAAATTGACAAGTTAGCAGACGAATATGAATTAGGAATAGAAAATAAAGGAAATATGCTAGATGATATATGGGAAAATTGTAGGAAAGTACAAGGGGATAGTACCTATTGGTGGTATGATCAAAAATCAGAAGAGGAGGAAAGGCGAAAACTCAGAATCAACATAGAAGAATATGACCCACCAATGGTTCACGTAGAAACTTTCGAAGTAAAATGATACTCGTTTGACACTGGCCAAAGTTTCATCCGTGTTACTAAAGAATTAATGGATGGCTTGCCAATGGGAAGAGAAAACAGGGCAAGATTCATGGGTATGATCCGTAAGGAAGTGGACAGTGGAATAAGGATCCACAGACAGACGTAGAACGTCTTGAGTCTAACTTAAAAACTCAGTAATAAACAAAAGTGCTTGTCGGGAGACAACCCGTCTTTTATTTTCTACATATTAGGTTGTTTTTGTTGGTTTCTCACTTTATTTGGCAGGTTTTCTCTACGAAGGAATGGAATCCGAAGTCTCCTTGACTCATGTTCGTGTGGTAGAAAGGTTCTGTATAGGCGTAACCACAAAGGTTGCGCCGTAACAGATATCATTACGGCGTAATGTCCTGCATTAGTTACGGGATAACCTTTTTGTTCAAAATTTCAAAATTTTAAAAACCACATGTTTACGCCGTAACCAAACCCATGGTTACGCCGTAAAACCCTTTCTGAAAAACTAAAATAAGTTTGAAACCTTTTTAAAAACCGTGTACAAGTAAATGAACTTTGTGGGTGTGTTCCCTGGAAACTCTTACGAGACTTCACTCGTCCACTTAGGAAACCATGTGGTTTAAAAGGCTTGTTGCATATGCTAAATGCAACTGTGATTCCTACAAAAGTGAGTTAGATTGTAGTGTATATTTATCCATGAACGGTTAATGCTCTTTGTTGTCTAGTGATTTTAGGGGAAACGAGGTTGTTCTATAGACACTTTTCAAGAAGTCAACTCTTGCAATTAATACTCGGAGAAGAGAGCAACACTCAGGGAGTCTTTTGTTATAATTCTACTCTTATTTCATTATTTCATTTCCTTAATTGTACAATTGGGACATTGTACAAACCAAGTGGGGGGATGAGAGTAGAATTACCACCTGACCTATATTTAACTTCGATTTCCTAGTTTTCTTTGAAAAGTAGTGTCAATTTTAAAAGTTTGACATGTTTTTTTTACTAAACTAGAATAAATCTTTGTCGAGCACATTATTATCATGTAATTAATTTGTTTAGATTAAGCTTAGTATTCCATTTTCATCTATTATACATAAAATTCACCAAATACATGAGAGTGTCGGTAGTATTGTAGACTTTAGAACTTGGCATGTATATCTTGTTAAGACCTAATTGGTTAGTTGGAATAGACTGTTCAAAAAGGCAACATTTTAGGAAATCACCCAAAAAGCCTATATGTGTGTGTGTTTATCGGCTTGTCATACTGACTTGTCGACCTCCCTATGTAAAACCCTAGTTGCGCTCACTACGAGTGCAAGATACCCCTAGATCACCTTGTCAAGCCAATCGTGTTTAAACCCTATATGTTTCGTTACACCATTTCGCCTTAGCCTACCCTATAGTCTTTATTTTCTTTGTGTTGAAATCTATGGCTATTTAAGTCCATGGTTCGGGGGAATGAGAACGAGAATTTTATGCGTTCGTGGAAGACTAATCAGTTATGATCTATAAAGACCCCCCTATGTCATTACTTTCGACGTTGTTCATCTCAAGTGTAGGGATGTGCGTATAATATCAAATGCTGCATGGGCGATAATAAAAAGATATAAACTCCTGCAGCATTTGCATGTTTAAAAAGAAAGAAAATGAAGAAAATAAAGTGCAACTAAAAACCCACCCATGTGGTCAAAAATGTAAAGATGGTGCAAAATAAAAAAATATGCCCATTATTGCACCAAGCCATCTCAACAAGTATAAAGAATGGAGCTAGTAGCCTATTATTAAAGATCAGGTTTTCAAACTCAGACTTTTAAACCTTGGATGGACAGTAGCTAGTTATGACAACCTTAGTTTACTTTAGACTATTTGTTTCGTGTTTTTATCTTAACAACCATTAAAAGTGTATCCCATGTCTATCCTTACCCTTTATATCACCCAATAAACCAAATATCACCCATGTTGCCTTGGAGACTGTTTAGACCCTAATTCTAGTTGGTGGAGACTTGTGTACTCTTCAAGCTTATGATAGAATACATACTATGACTGTGCAATTGAGTGATCACCCTGAAACTGAACACTTAGTTTAGTAATGAGAGTAGTGTTTTTTTGATTCCCCTTTTCGTGAGGTGTTCGGCTCAGATGTTTTCTAGCATAAGTAATTTATGGATTCATTTCTCTAAAATAAATTGGGGAAATCTTTTTATGAATTATTCTAAACAGTTTCACTTGAGGCAAGTAGAAGTTAACTACGGGGATATTTGATAACATCAAATAGTTAATACATTTTAATATCAAAATCCCTATGAAAATCCTTATAAATATGTTATAAATGCCTGAAACGTTACTTAATTGTTTATTATTAGTTTTCAGGGGCCAAATGAGCATTTTAGCAAAAGACAAGGGATTTGGACAAGAAATGCACTAAAGTGAAGAGTCCAAGGCACTTTACGACGTAACACCCCTGAGGGATTACGCCGTAACACACTCTAACAATGAAATGAGTCATTACACCCTTTACGGCTTAAAGTGTCTCCAAGATTATGCCGCAACATTTAAAATTACAAAGAATATGTACTGACTCAGCGTTATGGCGTCAACATGGCGACAATGTTTATGCGTAACATACTTTTATGCCTAGAAGATTGGATGCTTACGTAGCAAGGTTACGGCGTAACACCCCATATGGATTACGCCGTAAACATTTCGAAGCCTATAAATAGAACCCTCCTTTGGCTTATTTAGCATCACTCACCACCACCACTTTACACAGAGTTCTAAGGGGTGAACCATACCCCTAAAGTTCGAAGCATTTCATCTAAAGGTCCAAGGGAGAAGCCACTAGCATACTTATTGTATTTAATCATTCATTTCATTCTCTGTAAGAATTATGATGATTCAATCCATGTCTTTATTCATTAATTCTTGCATTACTTTATTTTAGCACCAAGCACTCCTAGTGCTGGCCTAACCATGTAGTTACTGTTGTTATGATTATGATTTCCTATTCAATTATGATTCTGTTAGATATTCTCATAGCCTTTCATTGATCCCTATGTTTTGGTAGTGTAAAGGGTGGCTTAGATCTTATTAATCCTAATATTAGACTTACGATGTTGAACCTGGGATTAATGGGGTACTAGGGTAGCTTAACATCTATCCCTAGTGTAGGAATTAAACAGATTACTACCTTTGTCACATTAAATACTTAAAAAGCATAGGAACTCTTTCAGAAGGGGTTAATAATCGGTTTAGATTATAGATTGGTCTTAAGGGTAGTTGGAATGTAACCACTGCAAGCTTGGATGCCCTGCTTGTGTGACCGTAGGGGAATGTGGGATCGCAGAGTAAGTATAGGGCAAACCTCAAATGAAAATTTGAGTTTGTCAACATTAGAACCACTAATAGAACTGATAATTGAACATTACTCAAGAAATTGTAATCGTATCATTGGTAATGAAATGGTTAGGTTAGCACGCTTTTCTCCCTGAATTCTTCTATCTATTTACTTTTCTGCATTTACTTTCCTGTAGTTCTTAAAATCAAACTAAAAACCATTTACAAACGTGCCAATAATCAAATTAGAACTATTAAACCTTAGCTCTTGGACGACCTCAGATTAACCAAACTACTGCACTATATATGACCGGGTTCTCTGCCCGTTAGTGCGTGTATCGGTAAACGAGTTTTATAAATATAAAACTTGGTAAAATATTATTTAAAACAATTTACGCATCAGTATATATCTAGGTATTATCAAATATGATATTTTTAATATATCCATAGTAAATATGTTATTTATATTGGTTAAGTAACCTATAAACGACTAACAGTCCTTATTTAATTCGTTAGACGTGTTACTTAATCAAAGGCTAGTAATTAACTAATGTTGGACATAGTTAAATGGACAAAACCCAAAGACAATATGGGAAGCCCATATTGTCCCTAGATGACCGACCATAAGGTGGAAAAAGGAGGGAAGCCCAAACTTGGTTATCAAGTTATGTTTAGTGCTATATAATATTTTAGATGGATTATAAAACACTGATGAGGTGTCAAATTTTACACTTTTTCGGGATCGTTTAACCCCCTAAATCATACATTTATGCCCAAAATAGGTACTTGATCGTTCCTTTTCAGGTATTTCACATTTGGAAGGCATTTGGAAGATTTACACGTGACTTTGGCTCATTTGCAGAAGAAACGGACAAGACTACGGACCTACACCAACATCTCTCAAGAATTTCTCCTTAGAGGCTGGAGACGGCGTCACAGATTCAACGTAACGCCGTCACAACGAAGACCACGACAGTGTCATAGATTCTACGACGGCGTCAGAGAACACGACCCAACCCATTATCTAGAATATTTTTTTTTCACGACGGCGTCATGATTAAAACGCGACGCCGTCGCAACAATTTTCCTATATATACCAACCCGAATTTAGGGTTTTAGGTGTGCAACTTTAGAATAAAAAGAGGGTACGAACCCTAGTTCGTTTAGCAGCTGTTAGGGATGATTTTAGGGCCTAAAAACCCTATTATACTTCTTTTAATTCATGTTCAAATCAAGTAAGATTTATCTAATCATTCAATATGTCTATGTATTGTTTGATTCATTTATGTTCTTGCTTTATCTATAACATGCTTGGCTAAACCTCCTATTATGTTTATTTATGATTGTATAAAACCTAGAATGTAGATCTTAGTGGTGTTGCTTCTTGTGATGGATGTGCGTGTTAGGTCTTAGAAAACCAGCTTTATGTCCATAATTGTTGCTGATTAATATATTTCACATGCACTTAGTATACCCTTAGGGGCCTTGTAATAGTCTTCATACTACCTTACTTGCGCGTTGCCTTAACGGAGTACTAAGTAGACGACGGGTTCGTGTAATTCGTACATGATTTAGGAAATAATTACATAGATCATCACAAGTGTGACAAAGCAACAACACTAAGAAAAGCACTCTAAGGAGTAATACATGATTAAACGAACACAATTTTTATTATATTGTTATCACCATTAGTTTAGTTTATATTTAGTTTAATAGCTAAAACCAAACCACCTATCCAATATATGATTTTACTGCTTTCATAAAATATAAAAATACAAAAAGAATCTTCCCTCAACCCTTAGAATTCTGTTAGGCTGTGATCAAGCCTTCCTAACCTATTCCCCAAGTGAACGATAACAACCCCGAGCCTTGCTTATACTACACTACAACGATTAGATGCAATGCATAGGGAGTTGTAAAACTTCGTGTAAAAGTCTTTACGAGACCCTACATCAAGTTTTTGGCGCCGTTGTCGGGGAATAGTTAGGTTTTGATCATAGTTTAGCTTAGTTCTACTTGCTTGAATCCTTTAAAGTAAGATTTAATTTCTGCAAATTAGCTTTCTTGTAGTCTATCTTTTCTTTGTGTTATTTGTTTCGTAACTCATTCTCGTCAACCACCATAGGAAACGAGAATC
>BQNB010062053.1:0-36229 GCA_026074375.1 Tanacetum coccineum
GATAAACATGCATCTAGCTATTGTTGGTGATACCCCCTCACTAAATCATATATTCATATAGTATCCGAAATACCCAGTCTTTCTCCCGTCATTGCTCAATTCTACAAACCTATCGAAAACCGTTATATTCATGAGGGCCGAGTTGTAGATAAACTCTATTATCAATCCAACGACATTGAGCGGTTGTTTACCAACATTCGCTTCAATTGTCTTTTCGAAACAAATGAGCCAATTGTTCCGTGTTTCATTCTAGACTTTTATAGTCAAGTCAAAGTCCAAACTGATGAGTCCGGTTATCTTCTAATCTCATTCATGATTCAATATGAATTTATCACTCTCTCACTTGCTCAATTCGGTCAAATACTCAAAATGCCATACAATGGTTAAGCCGTCTTCACAAATGAATGAGATCTTTCATCTCTTGCATTCTTCCAAGAGACCGAGGGACCTTATCATACCGATCTTCCTACTCCTGATGAAATTCGTCGATTTCTTCAATTGGAACGCATTGAGTCTAATTGTACTATCAAAAGCAAAAATGTCATTCTCATACCATATCAAATTCTTACTAAAGATTTAAGACAAGACATGAAGCGTTGGAAAGAACTCATTCGTAAGAATGTGTTCGTACTTGGAGGCCACCGGGACCATCTTCCAGCTTGTCTCACTCACATGTTGTATTGTATTGTTTCCGAAGAACAATATAATCTTTCTTATTTCTTTGCCAAGCGAATTGAAAGTGCTAGGGCTACTCCAACTGCCAAACTTCCTTATGGCATGTTCTTGACTCATCTTTTTCGATACGTCATGGAGCATTATCCTTATCTTGATAATGGCATTTACAATGTCATTGATCGAGTCATGCATCTACTCTCCTTAAAACAAACCCGAAGACCCCAAAGTGATTGTGGAATGCCAAAAGCCCGTCACTCCATCTTATCATCATCCGCCCATCATTTTGGTTCTTTATCTCACCATGGGGATGATGATGAGGATGATGGTATTTCTCCTGCTAGTACCCCATCACCTACTACCTTCCTAAACTCTCTTTCACCACTTACCCACCAAACTTATAACATTCTCACTTCTTCTTAACAAACCGACGATCTTCTTTTTGAGGGACAAATTACTTTGCTCAATCAAACATAACAAATACATAAGGAAGTAAGAGGTGGATTCAAGTCCTTCGGCAAAGCATTAAAAGGAGTCTTTGGAAAGAACAAGAAGTGAAGATGTTGCATGACTTAACTTGTTAGAATAATTTATTTAAGACTCTTTTATGTGAACTAGACATTTATTATTAGTTTGTGCGTTGTTAACCCGATTTCAACGAAAAAACTTGAACTTGTTTAAGTTTATTTAGGACCCCTAATCATTATGCCTTAATATTATGCCTAGTATGACATAATTATGCATCTTTGTTCTATATATTTTTGGTTGTTTCATGCATATATATATATATATATATTTGTTTCATGCACATCTATATAATCAAATGCATACACTACATAAGACTTGCTGCAATTTGTTCACCAAACACAACCTTATAATTTTTTTGCTAAAAATCTAAATTTGGGCGTCTAGAAAGTATCAGATAGGTGCCCCCCTTTGCTCATAGGGGCGGTCCCCTTATCAATAAGGGGCCCAACACCATAGATAAAGGGACCGGCCTACCTGCTCATGAGTTTTACTTTTTCTCTTTGTTTTTTGACTCTTTTTTATTTAGGCTCAGCCATCCTTACACAGAAAACACAAACATTATTTGGAAATGCTTAAACTAACTCAAATTCATACCACTTCTAAACCATTCTCTTTCCATAAATTACCTATCATTTTTCACTACCAATTCATCATCTTCTTCATTTATCATCAACCACCATTACCTCCATGTCATCCACTAAAGCTTCCACTTTCAAACCTTCCAAAAGACAAAAAATAAACATAATCCCACCAAAACAATTATTCATTGACCTCACTCATTATGACACCAAAACTCTTTCCCTAAATTACCAAGTCTTATCACTAAGTGCCCCAAATGCACCCTCAAAAACTCCATCCATCATGGCTACTTCTTCATCCTTCATTGCTTCCAAACTCAAATCACCAAACTCTTCCACATCACCATCAACCAATGGCTATTTAAACTCACCAATTTCTTCTCCTCCAAGAGTACCTCCACCACCTCCAACTCAAAAAAGTGAACTTATAGAGATCATTCTCACTCCTTCACCAATCACTCTACTTAAAATTCAATTCAATACTCCATTACCTCCACCACCTATCTTTGGTCATCTTATTCCATGGAACCTTCTTGAAGCACATGGAGATTCATGCTTATGTTGCATTCACAACTGCATATTCATCTTTGGCATAAATGATGAACTTCAATACATGTTTTCTTACATTGAACACATGCTCTCATAACCACCACCACCAATTTTGCCACCACCACCATCAATTTCCCCAAACCAAACACACTCTATGTTTAGTCACTCATGTTTTAACTAATTTTTAACCCAACCTTTTGCAAGCATGTCTTATGATATTCTAGAAAAATTAGGACCTTTGTAGCTCTTATTTATGTATGATGTATTATTATGCCTTAAGCATAATATTTTCTTTTAATGCATGCTAGTTGTATGATTGTGTGTTACACATAATTTTTATGTTGAATGAATAGACTTTTATTCTATGTTTTTTATATGCAATTGGTGATAGTTGAGTTTAAATGGTTGATGTTTGTGATGGTTGGCTAAAATCTATTGTTACCATGTTTAAATATTTTTCATGACATTGCTATAAGTTAGAAACATTGGTTTTGTTCCTCTAACTCGTTTTTGAAGCAAAGTTACCATAGCTTAATTCCTTGGTGCCCTCGAACGAGGGGGAGCACACATCAAGGGGGAGCATTCATTCCATTGATTTTACGCGTATAAAACTCACTAAATACTTGTTTAAAATAATTTTATATTTAATGAGTTTAGATTTTGTAATCATCAAAAAGGGGGAGATTGTTGATAGAAATAATGCCTAAAAATGTTATTAATATTTTTTTACCTCTCTACGTTTTGATAATCACAAAATGTAAAAACACTCAATGTAAAATTAAACGTATACAAGCAATTAGTCGTAAACTTTCATTTTGAAAATTTAATCACTTAAATGGTATGAATAAATAAATACTCAATGTATTTTATGATCAAATGAATTTTTATTCAACCTCACATTTTATATAAAATGTTACGAACATTTTTATAACTTAGATAAAATATTTTTATATTTATAAGAAATGTTTTATTCAAAATAAATGTTTTGAATTCAAAATTTTCACCTAAAAACGGATATATTAAAGAAATGGTATATTCAAAATAAATATTTTTAATTCAAATTTTCTACCTAAAAACGGCTAGAAATGTTCCAGAAAACACCTCTCCTGGAAAAGAAAAACAGGGAGCGTCTGGCCTAGGGCGGCCGTGACGGCCTTCGTCTCAAAACGAGCCGCATCAAGCGCAAAAGTTCAACAATCATGTTTAGGGGAGGATTGTTGGGAAATATACATTCCTAACTTAGTATCGTTAGTTAGATACTTAGTACCGATAGTTATAGTTAGTACTGACAGTACAAAGTGTTAAGTACTATTCAGATAGTTAGTACCGTTAGTATAAAATAGTTAGTATCGTTTAAGAGATATGTATGAGATATTGTAGGAAAAGATATGTACTATCTTTTACGTGTTTTGTAAGTCTGTTAGGGTTTATCCTTAGTCTATAAAAGGAACCCTACGGCATTAGAGAGATGATACACATTGATAACACACAGATTTCATCTCATACAATCATATCTCATAGTTAGTAATCTGTAATCACTTTAACAGATTAATAGAAATCAAAGTTAGTTTTTCATTGTTCTTCTTAATACTATTGTGTAGATTCTGCATATACAATAAGTATTCATAGTCAGCATTTCTGTATAGTCAATCTGTATTTATACAAATTGGCTATCACCCTTAGCAGGCTGCAAAGATTTGTTCAGTTCGGGACTCACATTGGTTCTAGCTAAGATTAGAACTCGACATTTGGCTTTGTGTCAGAAATTAGTGTAAGCTACTTGTGTACAATTTTCTTCGCCTAAAGGGAGTTTGTTGACATAGTGAAGAGAACTCTCGAGTTGGGTACTCAGGGAGTGGAGTAGGGCGAAGAGGAGCTTCGTTACCGAACCATTATAAATCCTTGTGTTGTGGTTTGATCTTTCTAACTCTCATCTCTTGTCTTACATACTTATTTATCTTGTTATTATTCATTTACTTAGTTAAAATCATGTATATAATATGTATATATATTAAAAACCATAAAAACCAAAAAGATTTTTCATTTTCAGAAAACCTTTATAAAAACAAAATACAAAAATATAAAATCTTTAAAACCAAAGAAAAAATAAAAAATGAGAAAATATAAAAAGAAAAGATGTTATAATGCATGTCTTCTGAAAAATCGTAACATATACGTCTTAGAAATGTCATTTAATAATGATACTAGGCTGTAAATGAAGTTCGATTCAGAAGTTCAAAAGTTTGTAAAAACATGCAAAAAGGCTTGCTATTATTTCATATAGCACCGGTCATCATCTTAAAGACGCAATGTATTTTAAAAGAAAACTTGACTATAACGGGATTTTATTCTCGGGGAATGTCTACTTAATGACCATGCAAAGGCTTGTGTTTACTTTGCAACACAACCCGTGCCTCCTATATACAATGAGTGTACGTGTCAGTACGCTTATGTGTCAAAATAAGAGAAATCTTGTTTTTATTGGAAAAAAGTTGTCTTCATAATGAATCAGTGTTTTCAGTAATCACTAAAAGATTTTCAAAGATAATTCGACCACTCAAGCAATGACAACAGCTCTTTAAATAGAAAACGAGTTATTATTTGAGGGGGAGAATGTGTCATCAAATAATCTATTAAAATGGTCTTTTCAAAAATAAGGGCACGAATAAAATAGATAAGGTTTAGATCTGTCGGATAACATTTTTAAGTGGGGGCAGTTAATTATTTATTTAAACTACAACGAGGCTTTAGATGTCATGTGTTTAAAACTTTATGGGCTTATTTACAACTTTGAGACTTAGTGGATTCAGGATTTTATACTATAGCGTTCAATATTGCCAACCACCTTAATAGTTTGTAAAAGACTTAGGAATGCTTGGAAAAACTTTCATAGTTTTAAATGCCTTGAAGTTGATTCTTACGGAATAGATTTAAGCTTATTAATTCTTTGAACACGATCTCAAGTATATGTTCGTACAAAGTTTTGTTGATTCTGAGGTATCAAAACCAGCAAGGGGGAAGGAGTAGACACACTAGAACGATACAAAGTACACTGATAGCGCCCATAGCCTTCTTTGATTTTAGGCCATTTCTGGGAGACGTATGTCACTAAACCGTAAAGAAAATCAGTCTGTTTTAACTTGTTACTTTCACTGAGTTACTATTTCATTTCCACGTAGGGGAAGATATATCTTGTTAATTTTAGTATGCATCATTTGAGTGCTCAGGGGGAAGTGTTGTGAGAATAATTATTTAAAACGTGAGAAGAGTTCTTTCTGATTCAATTAATGTTTTACCCGACCAGTTAATCTCTAAGCTTATTCTTAAAAGTAGATATATTTGATAGAAGAGGTACACATAGGTATGATAATTCCTTTACATTGTCAGTATCCTTATAGGAATAAAATATTTTACATCCGAGACTTAGTTGACTTTGGATGTTATCTTTTTGACTATTTAGAGGGAAAATTATGAATTCGAGACTTAGTTGACTTTGGTGTTTCAACTTTATAATCATCATATTCTGAGAGAGCAAATCGCTCATCAGGGAATTAATTGACTTTGGTGTTGCGGTATCAAATTCTTGAAAGGGTTAAATGTGTGCTTCGGATATCTGGGCTTTTTACATCAAGACTGCTTGAGGTGGCTTGCAAAAAAGTTTTAAATCTACTCAAGAAAGGATTGCTGATTTAGAGGGAAGCTAAGACAACTTCTTTAAGAGCGTACTCGGGGGAAGAAGAACCTACGGCTGCTACAAAGAATCCAATATGATTTATCATTTGATGTTCTCATCATTCATTTCTGTCAAACCTCCGTTACATATAATATGGTGAATATATAATTGTGTCAGTGTATAGACCTAAATATAGGAAATATAGTGTTTGGAGTATGAATTTTCAAGAATTTCTTAGTAAATTCAAAAAATTTCAATATTAACGTTACTCAAACACTATTTTAATTCCCTAAATAATTTGAAGGAGACATTAAAATATGCTTCCTAATTGCTGGTAATTAATAATTGGACATTCTTTCCCCGTAAATCAGTTGATTTGATTCAATTGATATCCAAAAATATCAAAGATTTAATATTTTTGAGAAGGGGTGAAAATGTGATTAAAATATTGGCTTATAATGGGATTTTTAAGATCTCAATGTAACACTAACCCTCAATGTGCTAAAACTCTTTTGATTAAATCGATGCAATATAAAGGGGGAGCAAATGGTTGTCGTTGGCAGAAAATGTGGGAGTTCAAAGATCGACTAAACAACACGTGTTTTAGGTCATTGTTTGACGAATATGTAATTCATAATTTATTTTCGGGTTTTTCGCGTTTGCTATTAACCATAAACGTTTAAGTTAAATCGCGTTAAACTGAAAAATGATTCATTCAATGTAAACGGGACATTAACGATTTAATTGTTTGCACTTCAAACAAGTGTTATATGATTTTTATGAGGATAATTAATGGACTTGTTCTTTTATTTTTATCGGCTACGTATAAATGCTTTACTTTTAGTACATAAAATGCGTATTTTTTTAGGCATACCCGGAAGTTCTAAAACCTAACTACGCCTAAACGAATACCCACGATTATACCCAATACCCAAAATAATTAAAATAACATCACATATATGTTATATATGCCGAAATTCTAAGGATTGAACCAAGAGTCATCACTTATACATAATATCTAGATATTTAATAAAAGTACTCTTACACCTTTATCAACTTGGCATGTTAACCTTAACCTAGGGTTAGAAAGTAACCATGGTTAAGTTAGGAAGATATTTTGACTATAAATACCCATGCATACATAAGTAATCTTTACTAAAAACTCTTACATGCAAAATTCATTTTATTCCTCTCTTTTACACCCTAAAACCCACGGCACAAAACCCTTGCCAAACAAAATCCATAGTTTGATTTTCTAAGATTATACAAGCATATACACAACATACTTAAGGTATTCTAAGGTGTTTGTAAGCATTGGTTCATCATTTGCAAGTAATAAGAAGAAAAAGGAAAGATTAGGGTTTTGGAAACCTAATCTAGGGTTATAAGCTTGAAAGCTTGGTTTTGAATCTAAACACGGGTTTAGAACTTATTTCTCATCTCTTACATCATCACTAAGGTTTTCTTAATTCCTTTATACTTTTATTTCTTATGATTTTATGTGTTACATGTTAAATATAGCCATAATCACCACTAATGACTTTTAAATGTGTAAAATGGGTTTTTATTTGAGTTTATCAATTTATACACTTATTCTCATGTCCTAATGTTATAAATATCATGGAAAAATAGATCTATAAAGATGTTAACTTATGGTTTAAGTATAAACATGTTTAAGGACTAATTAGGGTTTTAAAGTTATCTAATGTAAATACAAATGAAAGTAATGAAAGTAAAAGGGTTAAACTTGTTACAATGAAATTATAAGGACTAGGGATGATATTGGACTTTATTATAAGTACCACAAGTGTCAAATGTGTTTTTAAGAGTTTTTATAGTAAACTACTAAGTTAATAATACATAAAAACAAGGTTTTTATAAAGTTAAACATATAAATACTTATGGGCTGTTTAAATTCGAATCCAATACAGTAGCTTTTGACCTTATATAAAAATAATACGTCTCGTGACGATTCCATAATGATAAGAAACTCGAAAAACCGATCTATAACGAAAAAGATACGTTAAAAACGAGTTTACGACTATAAATACTTTTATAAAACTATTTTTATAAAAGTTACTATTCATTACAGCAACTTTTATTTTTAAAACATCTAAAATATGATATAACTTTTAATTACGAGATCGTACTCGAAAGAATCGTTAAAAACGGAACTATAACGAATAAACTACGACATTTTCGATAATTAAAGTTTATAAAAGTAATTTTATAAACTATGAACAGTAAAAATCACTATTCATCAGCGGACCCAACTTTATAAAATATAATACCTCTTTTAATAACAAAAACGTACTCGAAGGAATCACTAAAATCGGGATTAAAACGAATAAGTTATCGCGATTACGAGTTTACGCTAATTAATGATTAAAGACAAATGAGCTGTTGGGAACAGTAATTCTTATATTCATCGCAGTATTAAAAACTTTAAAATGTATTATTTGATCGCTCGTCTTTCTACAAGACGTGGAGTAGAAACGCGAGCACAGGCTTAAACGACAAAATTAGGACATTTTTACGAATGTTTATTTATAAACGTTTTCACGTTATAAATACTATTTACTTAAACGATTAGTCGGTGATTATGTATTTAGACTATTGAGTGGTTATCAAAGTGTATATTACTAGGAGTTTAATAATGCGGCCTCTTGGATGCGTATCGATGAGTTGTTGGATTTAGATTTAAAAGTGTCTAAAAATCCTCGTTACGTCATGTCTATGACCTTTTAATTAAACTCCTAGTACGATGTAACAACTATAAGATTATATTCAGTGTTATTAATTAAAAGTACTCAGTACTTATACAACCTTAATTTAAATAGGTTGCATTTATCGTCTTGCGTGACGTTTATTCTGTGATTATTTGGACTACCTGTACACAAGGTGAGTTCATAGCCCCACTTTTACAGTTTTACTGATTTGATATTATTTGGGGTGGAAACATGCTTTGATTTATAAATTGACGCAAGGTGTGAAAGTATATTGATTATGTGTTTGCCTAGTGCGTAACCTCTGAGCCATTATCATGAACTGTCAATTGCATAGATGTAGTTGTTAATTGGCATTATGTGAGCAGCGAATGATTATCAAATAGGGGGGGGGGGGGGGATCTATTGGGATTAACCTCCCGTTCGGGTGGTTTTGCTATCACTGGGAACGAACGTTGACCATGTCGGACTTGGATGTTGTGGGTTACAACATCTGTACGGGCAAATAACTGCTAAAATAGCAAATATAAGTTGAGCTTCGGTGTCATGAGCTTAGTGCAACAATAATCTGGTTTTGTGATTGTTGGCATCTGTTGTAACATCACGGAAAATCTTGCGGTCCTGTCATAATTTAATACATAAACCTATGAATTCACCAAACAATTTTGTTGATGTTTTAAGCAAATGTTTCTGGGAAGGTCATTAGGCAGGAGATGCCATGGATGATTGGATTATGTGTTGGATTGCATGTTAAAGGCTTATGTGTTGGCATATATTTTTGGATGTTAAATATAATCTTTGTAATAATAAAACAAAGAACAAGTAAGCTGCAAGCTTTTGTAATATGTTTGTGTTTTAAATCCAATGTATCAGTTTAAACGACTTTTGTGTCGTTCTTATATATATCTTGTGTTGTTGATCTTGAAGTAACATGCCCCGGATCCTTATTCCGCTGCGACCCATTTTGGGGGTGTTACACTAATAATTATTTAATTTTCAATATGGCTCTTCTTAGAAGTTCATTTACCTCAAACAACTTATAAGTTTGTGTCCGTCGGGTAATGTGACCAATAGACAACCTCGAAAATCCAAATACAACTTAGATTTTTCAAGATGCAGATATATAAGAGAGTTCACACTATTAAGTAATTATTGTGAAGCACATCTAAACACCCTTTTGGTATTCGAAGTACTTTGGATGCTCTAAGTAAAACACTTGAATGCTATTTTGTAGTGTATAGGAAATGGAAATTACGCCAATGAGAATAACCTAGCGAAATCTGACTCACAGGGTTCACTGATTGATGAACCGAGTCTTATTGAAGCTGTTAAGAAAGTGAACATTGTTATATGGTATGCATTTGATCTTATATATAACTAGAATATTTATTAAGACTGATATAGACCAACAACATAAAATTCTGTAACTTGATAAATAAATTCTCATAACTTATATAATTCTTTTATTATATAAAAGATAAGGAAGTCTATTAATATATGACTATCTTGCAGGGAGTCGCGTTTACATGTGATGCAGCTTTAACATGCATAGATGCAGGTAACGGGTGGTACTAATGAAGAGTCGTAAGGATCTGCAAACTCAAGGAGTCGTGTTTACATAAAAACCTGTGCGGGTCTGCAAACTCAGGTCATTACCCGGGTCGAACATCGCTCTGATTTGAGCACAAACTCGAGTCTACACATGTAATTCAAATGTTGTAATTATATGCATTATTGTGGAATTTGTTATAACAGATCTATGTGGTGTTTATTTTGTCTTTCAGGGATCGGTCACAAGGTACTGCAAATTGACCTATTTAAATGTTGAATGTAAACCATTTAAAAACTTCATGTGTTCAAATTATGTTTTTGCGAGTGTAATTGATATGAAAAGGAATAACCAAAGCATATTAAGTAAAAGCATACCTGGAACGGGTACCTAATGCCATGGCATTATCAATAACTTGCATTTTAAACAAGCAGTTTGGATTAACCAACTTCAGGATGCTTAGTCAAAATCATACGCAATTTACATATTAATAAAACTTCTTTTGAGGGTGTTTAAGATTATTTTAGAGTGAAATAATTCATACCAGATAAACATAACGTATTTCAATGACTAACAACAAAATGAGCAAACCTTAATAGTTGGTTTTAACTGATGAACTTGATTAAGCAGGGTAAAAGACCAAATGAACTTGACACAACCGGGTTCATCTCAGCAATTGCAGCAGGAGACAACGCTAAACTTATAGTGATAACCCAACACATCCGAGTTCATTCTTTGTTGCTTACCTAAAGTGGAAAAATCCAAAAGTGAGAAACGAACCATACATGAAAACACAACGAGCTTAATTTTGGAAAGCAAAAAACGCTTCAAATCAGAAAGTTCCAAATGAGGTATTTGAGTAGTTAATGGCAGATTCTTTCTCAGGGATAGTACTTTAACCAGTTTTGTAAAAAAAATTCTTATGACTCAACATTGTGGACCCGGTCTATATGATAAAGGAACTTATCTTTGTTGGTGTTTCTTGCAGCACGAAGAGTGGTGGTCATATGAATTTTTTTATCATAAAAAGTTGCATCAGATTCACGTGGAGGACGAAAAGGTACATATTAATTCATAATTTCATACAACATGGAGTGAACATCTAGGATCGAACGGTTTTGGAACTCACGATAAATAACATTCTTTCAATACTGTCACATTGTACTTATGTCAGTATATATATTTAGATTATGTTTTTTCCCGTTCTATGGTCAGTTCATCAGCGTATATCTTTAGGGAATTCTCTAGCATAGCATCTGTTTATGCAACTGTTATAGTACATAAGGTTGATTCATCATTATAGGCATAACGTGAGGTTACCAACATGCCATAGATAGAATGATATAGAAGGAATACATAAGTGACCATAATACCTTATTTATTTTGCCACCTATAGGAGTACAGGAGTATGACGCTAAACACGAGAAACTGACTCATTGACGACCAAGTATCATGTCATGACCAACACGTACTAGGAAAATCGCGTAAGAACATGATTAGAGAACGGGATTGAATGCGTAAACTGTGAGTTATACTAGGCACTATCACGAGGACTATAACATCAAACATGTTATCAATTTCAAAATAGTATCCTATCTTTGATGTCAGCTCTTCACTCATTTAAGTAAGAACAATCGGACAGGTCTTTAGTGGAGAAGTGATAAAACAATATTAGTCAAGGTGGACAAGTATTGAGAAGATATGAGTATACGGTTAAATAATGCTAGGGTGCCCATGAGACTTAAGTAGCGCTATGAGTATTTGGTTACCAGACAATAGAGGGGATCTTATAATAGAAATGTCAATTACAAGAATGCAGTTTTTATGTATGGTTGCAAGTTTAGTTGTTATTAGACTAATGGTTGTAATTGTAACCAATGTTTTACTACATCATAATACATACATATCGGTTGTCAACAACTTAAATTTAGTTTGCCTATAAACAAGAATATTATGTTTAGTATACATTTATTACTATAAGCTAATATAAGGTTCATTAATAATATATTTCACGATTACGATTCTAAGCATTGTAAAGTTGGAATATCCTCATATGATTGACATCGGCATACGTACACATACATGACCAAGCTTTTAAAAAAATCGATCAAGACTAATCAAAATTAACTACAACATTTGTTTTATACGAGGATATTGTTGTACGAAAAGCAATGGCAAATTCATTTTCTTCTAAAGGAAATTTGTGGCTCCTAAATGTTCATGTCAATGAATCTAGCTGTTCAAGTATTCTGTTAATTTGATGCGACATTGTGCCAGTCGAAGTGTATATGGCAGATCAGCTTCCTCTACCTAGGTATGGATTGGATGCTCCTCCCGACTTAGTATCTTTGGCTTGCTTACCCACAAGAGTATCCAGTAAGTGTAAATCAGCAGTGAATATGTTTTTAAATTAAGTATTGTTGTATATTATACTTCTTTCTCTTAGAAATATCATCTTTCGATTTACTTTTGGTTTAAATCTCTACTTAGAAATTGATTTTCCTATATTGGATTTGGCATCCGTCTTTTATTAGGCCAAACCCAATCATTGGGCTAATCCCAATCTGCTGGAAACAAAGGCAGTTGTAAAACAGTTATAGTTAGTTATAAAAAACAGTTAGTTAGCAGTTACAAAAGTTAGTTATTGGCAGTTACAAGGAAGGGACACGACTGTTGGATCATTCGAACCAACACGACTCTTCATTCGTGACTTTTCATTATGTATAAATAGAACAAACATGTTGTAAACAGTTTTATGATGACAGATTTATAGAAATAAAGTTTATTTCATATTTTTGGTATATCGTGATTAAAGATCCGTGAGAAAAAGGGCCAACAATTGGTATCAGAGCAGAAATCATCATATACCAAGATTAGATTTTCGTGTTCTTATTTTTACTCAAACCGTACTATTTTTTTTGACCAAAAACAATTTGCAAATCCGATTAAACACAATCACAGAAATCATTTTGTGTTTTATCAAACATTTGTATCAGGAGATTCCAACTCTTGTCACCAAGGGATTAATCACTTTCGTGATTTAATCATCCGGCAACAAAGGGTTTTATCCTTTTTGCAAACTTTAGTCAAGAACATTCAAACCGAAAAAAAACAACCCGAATCATCAAAGTTAGGCACGGTTACAATTAAAAGAACAAATTCAAAACAAAAAAGAAAACCACATCGAGAGGATAACATAAGTCATCATCAGGGGCAGATTCAAATCATCAAAGAAAAGGGAACGAACACACCTCTTTAAAGAATCAATAATCGAACCCTCAATAGAATCATCAATTGATTCACGATTATCCAAAAACGCCCAAAATCCGAGGACATTTGAAGATCCCCAATTTGTTGCGAAACCCTAATTTTCGCACAACCAAATTGAGGAATCAGTGGTTATGAACTCAAGAAGAAGGAGAACGATTAAACCTGCCATTTTTAATCAGCGGTTAATCACCCATAGAAGAGAAGGAGAAAGACCAGAAAGCCTCAAGGAGACGAACTCCCAAACAGAAGAGAGGCGCACATATAATAGCAAAGGGACACATTAGGGTATTTACCCTAACAGGTTTTTACAAAAAAAACCATTTCACCCCCTCCACTTTCATTTTATATATATATCATTTCTAAGTTATATATAGATATATAGTTTTAGGCTTTTAGAAAAGTTACCCCCCTTAATTTTAAGTTTGTAACTTTTCCTAAACCCGTAGATAGAAATATAGTAACCTAGTGATTACACTGCTTACTATATCGAGAGAATAATTTAAGGAGTAATTAACCTTAGGTTATTCGACTTAGAATATAGAATCCCCAAGGATAGTTTAGAAAAACTAGTCCCGTTAAGTTTGATAGCTGTAAGGCACCAAACCCAAGAGTACTCACTAGGAAAATTCGACCCCACACTGAAAGTGGTTGATATTTTTATTTTGGTTTTTATTCAATATCCTAGAGATATGACGAAAGATAGTGGAGATAGTTTAAAAAAGGAAATTAGTACCACCAGTACACCTCAATTCCAATGTCCAATGCTAAAACCCTCGAATTACTGTTATGGGGCATTTCGAATGCAAAATCATTCTAGAAGCAATGGTTTATGGAAATGATAGAACAATGAAAAACCCAAGCAGATAACAAAAAAGACAAAACTGCTATCGCATTCCTTTACCAAGCCTTACCAGAAGAACAATTGCTTCAAATCACAAAACACAAAACCGTGAAAGCTATATGGGACTCCCTCAGAACTAGACATATAGGAGAAGAGAGAGTTCAACAAGCAAGGTTGCAAACACTAAAATCCGACTTTGAAATGTTACACATGAAGGAAGACGAGACCATCGACACCTTCACCGCAAAACTAACAACCTTAGTAAACAAAGCAGCCAGTCTAGGGCACACAATGGAAGACGAAACACTAGTACGCAAACTACTAAACGTCGTACCCGATAGGTATCTGCAAATAGTTGCGTCAATAGAGCAATACTTAGATTTAAGTGAAATGACTTTAGAAGAAGCAATTGGAAGACTTGAGACTTATGAAGAAAGAATAAAGTATAAGAGAGGCAAACAAGTGGACAATTAAGAGAAATTGATGTTCACACGACATGAGAATAAAGGAAAGTATTTTAGAGGACGTGGACGTGGAAAACATATATTTTCACAAGGAAGAAACCGCGAGAACTTTAAGGAAGAGTGGAAAGATGGAGAAACCTCTCATAAGAGTTATAATAGAAACAACTTCAAGAAATCAAGCTATGATACTAGCAAATTACTATGCTTAAAATGCAAGGAGTATGGGCATTTTGCAAACAAATATCCATCAAAGAAAGAAGAACAATCCAATCTCATTGAAGAAGACTTAGAACCAACATTACTTATGGCAACTATTGCAGAAGAACAAGGAAATTCCATTCAGCTTCAAATTGACAGTATCAAACATTGAATAATAAGGAGTTGGCAGCAAAAAGTGGTGTAACCGAAAGCATGAGTCAACCTAGAATTAAGGAAGATATATACGCTGCAAGAACTCCAATAGGAAGACAAAGTGTTGGTAGTATAACCAACCAGAAACATGATCAATCAGGATTTATGATAGATCACAACAACAAAGGTGGAAGTAACCAGAAAAATATGATCAACCTGGACTTAAGGAAGATCACAACAATGAAGGTGGAAGTAATCGAAGAAAAAAATGATCTACCTGGATGTAAGGATGATCACAAGCACTACAAGAAATCAAAGCGATTGTCATTAAGAGGGAGAATATTGGGCCAAACCCAATCATTGGGCTAATCCCAATCTGCTGGAAACAAATGCAGTTGTAAAACAGTTATAGTTAGTTATAAAAAATAGTTAGTTAGCAGTTACAAAAGTTAGTTATTGGCAGTTACAAGGAAGGTGAAGACTGTGGATCATTCGAACAACACGGCTCTTCATTGTGAGGGGGGGGTGGGTCTTTTATTATGTATAAATAGTACTCTGTTGTAAACAGTTTTATGATGACAGATTTATAGAAATAAAGTTTATTTCATATTTTTGGTATATTGTGATTAAAGATCCGTGAGAAAAAGGGCCAACATCTTTTACCTCCATTAGTTTGTGTATGGGGTACATTTCAATTACTCAAAAAGAGCTAATTTGCTTCTCATCTTAGGATTATAATCTGTCTAACACATATTAAGAAATATTATTGGCCATACACTAATACTCTTCTTTTTAACTATTTGCAGGTGAATAACAATTTTCTTAGACGACAATGCAAACAAAGAAGTCTCGGTAAGCAGCCATTGCTACTCATATTCCATTGTTGTTGCTTCCACTACTGAAGCTTTGCATTTGTTGCCAGCATTGTGGCTTTGTTGTTACTAATGGTTTTTACTATTAATCCACTCCTATTGTTTGGTTAATAATTAAGTACTACTACTACAACAACTTATTCCGACTCGCTGGAAGAATAATGCAAAAAACTTTGTAACTGAAATTTATTTCTTTTAGTATGTTTGTTATGGCTATGAATGGAGTATGGTTATCATAAGGTGTCTCATTTTGTTTTACCACCAAATGAGCTATTAGTTCCATAAATTTCTGGGATTTTTACACCTTAAACAAAATAAAAACATAAATGTGAAAATGGACTTTTGCTAATGGGCTAAATGAAGTATTGCTAATTGATTCTAACTAAAATAAGCAACTCCATAAAAGAAAAAAAACCGTTACCTTATACGGAAAAGTTTAACAAAACTCGCCACAGCGAAGCGCGGGTTTTCAAAACTTGTTAGATTAGATATAGGATTAGAATTTTTGATTAAATTATAAGATGTGACCCACATATTTATCCTTATATTATAAAAGATTGAGTTTATAAACATTCAATCGGCTTTCTTAATGCTTTAGCATTTAACATTCGTATTGAAGATTAGGCGCTACATTTGCCTTTTCATTGAAGCTTCTGCCGTATATTCAGTTTTTATGCATTCACTTTTGTGTGTTAATGACCCAGCACTTACCATTCGTCCCTATCATTGAAGCTGCAAGGTTTTTGGTATTTACGAGTCTCTACAACTGGCTATCTTTCAAGGTTTGTAACAGTTTTAGGGCAATAAATGTTAGGAGTTACAACATCAACCAAGAATGCAAAAGATCATGGAGTTACAACGAGTTACAAAGCATTCAATTTTTACATAATCCACTCATCAGTTCCCTCTTTGAACATTCAAGAACAGCTCAAGGTTTGAGAATGATCAAGAAGTAGGATGAGGAAGAAGATGAGAAATCAGGTAGGTACCAGATTCTTTAAACAAAAATCACTTATATATCTTTTTGGGGGTTTTGTTATTTAAAGATATGAATCAATTTTTTTAATTATTAACACAGAATCATCATCATTCGTCAAACTAAACAAATGGGTAAATAAATTATCTGTGTTTGTGATTCCTATGATCTATTATTTAGCTTAGTTTTGTAAAACCTAATTATAATAATTAATTGCAGCAAAAGAGATCTATTTATTATTTGAAGAACAAGAAGATGTTTCTAACAAGGTACACTTTTAATATTTGTTTTGATTGTTGTTTCATTGATTAGGTCTTATGTTTGCCCTAATTGCTTGATAGGGGTGTCAACACCTTCTCGCGTGAAGGTCATTTGTTTCAGGTTGAATATGCTATAGAGGCCATTAAGGTATTTTTATAACCGTACAAATGTGGTTTTTGTGATTTTAATATTTATATGAGGGTGTTTTGGAGGCAACTGTGGAGTATATGATTAGCAATAAGGTATTTGGGGCTGTTTATAACAAGTGCTTATATGTTTTTGAATTAAGCAACACAAGTTAGGAGATAATTGCAAGTTTTCATGTTTTAAGGTGCGACAAGGTTAAGTAATCAGGATTTTATAAGCAATTAATGAGTATTGTAAATCATACCTACTTTAAGTAAGATAAATTAGTTCTTAACTATTTAATGAATAGACGAACTATTCACTATTAGTCCTGTCTAGGGTCTAAGGATGAAACTATTGAAGTCAGGTTATAGACTGAAAGTGCATTGATTCACAAACAAGACAAGTAGCACTATAAAATATAGTAAAAAGTAATTCTGAAGGATGAATGTGTGAAGTACGTTCTTTCATGAGATAAATTTAACTTGCATGTCCTTTTTAATGTGAATCGGTTTTCTGAAGCCACCGATTCACTTTTATCAAATTTTAAAGAGATCTTCAATCCACCACAAAAAAATTCAACCAGAACAAAAATAAGATACCAAATTCTTTAGATTCCCTCTAAACAGCAATGTGTTCATCAGCAGTCGTTGGGGGAAGTATAATGACCCTTCCATCACAATCTCTTCTAGTACTTTTCAAGCTATTGCCATTTTGAATCACCTTCCAGATATTCATATCATTGTTTGTGATCCAATATTCCATCTTTATAGCCTAGACCTCATACTCATCCTTCTTCAAATAAGGAAACTTTGCATTATTGTTTGAGACAGTGGTAATGTATTGAGGTTGATTGTTTCATTGTTGTTGAGGAATGGTGGCTTCACTATGAACACTAGCATCATCGCTATCATTGTCAGATCCTGCCATTTCAAAGGTATATAGAGGTGTTTGGTTGTGAGGTTTATAAGGATCTTAAATCCAGGAATATTCTTCTTATGAGAGACTCTCAACAAGCTTTGATACCACTTGTTGGATCCCACTCTAGATAGATCTTTACAGCCTGTTAAGGGTGGTGATTAACCTATGTAATCACAAGCTAATCACAAGAGAGACTCTTGCTTTGAAAAGCTAATGTCTATGCGGAATATAGACACAACTTAATAAGAAGAACATGACTAATAAAAACTAAAAGATCCTTCTATGGCTTTCTATTAATTAACAAGGAGAAATGTGTTTTTCTGGATGTGTGCATTTCCCTAAGCCGTAGGTTCTCTTTATAGTGGAGAAACCCTAATCAGCATTTACTCAAAATGCGTGAGATTAATATGCATGAATATCTTCCTTATTTAGCTCATGCATATCCTCAACTCTAACTAACCAAACTCTTATCCTGGAATAACTATTTGACTCTACCAGGACTAAGTACTCTACCAGTAGGAACTAAACTTAGCCTACCAGTACTAACTATTATAATAACCTTACCTGCAGGAACTATATACCTACCAGTAGGAACTACTACTCTACCAGTAGGAACTAAACTTAGCCTACCAGTACTAACTATTATAATAACCTTACCTGCAGGAACTATATACCTACCAGTAGGAACTACTACTCTACCAGTAGGAACTACATACCTACTAGTAGAAACTAAGTATTACAAATATTCCTAATATAATTAAACTAGAAATTAAAGACAAAGGAATTTAAAAGCAAACTTACAAGTAGCTTTAGCTTAACAGAAGCTAAGGCTCAATTTGAGCTTAATCATTAGCTCTGACTTATTAGAAATAAGCCAGTATTAGTCCATGGGATTCCTTCCTTAACTGAATCACCTTCCATTAGCTAAAATCCAATTAAACAAAGGTGATAAGGTTATTAGCTGATTTTAAGAGTTAAGGTATGATTAAGGTAAGATTTGAGCTCAATTATTAGCTTAGAGACTAATAAGAGCTTATTCAGTAGCTTATGATATTTAGCTTAGCATTTAATAGGAAAAGTGAAAGCTTATAAAAACAAAGAGCTTATGAGAGACTATTTAAAAACTGAATTTCATTAACATAAAACTTGATTACAATGCTTAAAAGGAAGAATTACAAAGTTTAAAGGAAATTTAAGCTAAAAATTGAAAATTAAGCTAAAACTAAAAGCTACTAACTATCTCTCGTATGTGTGTGATAGTGAGGGTATTTATAGGCCCAAGCTGAAGCTTCTAGTCTTCCGTTGCTCTGCACGCTCCAATCAATCATCACCATCCATTTTCCCAATGATTGGATCTATAATCTCATCCGTTAGATCAAATTATACTCACACGGATTGCCAAGCTGTCATTCTTTTGATGTGACAGCTTGTGCTAGTTGTGTGAGTGATAATAGAGTAAAAACCAGTCACTCCTTATGCTTTCTTCATAGCCACGTGGCACCTTTTCTTTAGTAAACCAATAGGAGCTCTTGAGATTACTGATTTGACCCTGCCATCATGATATAGACCACTTGAATTGTCTTCCGTATCCTTTAATTTTGAAAAGCCCTTTGATTTTGACCCATGGTGAAATAGGGAAGACGGTGAATAGTGCCCATGGTTTGGCGCTCTTTTTTAACTAAAAAAGTTAAATTCAGTTTTAAACTTTGGGCTTATTGCACAACTAGTCCCTCACTTGTTTTATAAAAGTTCTAGTGTAAAACAACTTTGGTAAATAGCAGAAATGGTCCCTGTGGTTTTAATAAAATGGTAATGGGCTAGGGTTTGGGCTTATGTCTTGGGCTTTTTGGATCCGGGAAAGGTATTGAAATATTTAGGTCCCATTAAGAGTCCAAGGACAGTTTATGTAATCTTTGAAACTTGGAGGACTTAAATGGAAACATTGAGATTTTTGTCTTCCAGTGGTTGACTTCTGTTGACCAAGGTTTAACTTTCTTTGACTGAAGCTTGACCATAGATAAATTTTCTTGAATCCTTTGCTTCTTTTGTGCTCTTCTGATTTCCGTGTTCGTGTTTGCCCGTTTTTGATGGTTTTCTTGTGATTTATGATATATCCATACTTGCACACACAAAACACAAAAACAAGTATATTTTTGCCATTTTAAGTATGTTTTTAGTCATTTAGGGTCATTTTTGATGTTAACGGATATGTGTATTTTACACCTATCAGGCACCTTATCGATTGGTGCCTTCCAAAATGAAAGAGTTATCAGAGTAATTGAAAGAGCTGTCCGACAAAGGCTTTATAAGACCCAGTTCCTCACCCTGGGGAGCTCCGGTCTTGTTTGTCAAAAAGAAGGACTGATCATTTCGAATGTGCATTGATTACCGAGAATTAAATAAACTGACAGTGAAGAACCGTTATCAGCTCCTAAGAATTGATGATTTATTTGATCAGCTTCAAGGGTCGAGTGTCTACTTGGAGATCGACCTAAGGCCAGGTTATCACCAAATGAGGGTTCGAGAAGAAGATATTCCAAAAAACGCTTTCATAACTCGTTACGGCCATTATAAATTTCAAGTTATGCCATTTGGTTTGATAAACGCACCTGTCGTATTCATAGACCTTATGAATCGGGTGTGCAAACCATATCTGGATAAATTCGTAATTGTATTTATTGACGATATTCTGATATATTCAAAGAACAAGCAAGAACACGAAGAGCACCTTAAGTTAATCTTAGAGTTGCTTAAGAAAGAGGAGTTGTATGCCAAATTTTCCAAGTGTGAATTTTGGATTCCTAAAGTATAGTTCCTCGGTCACGTGATTGACAACCAGGGTATTCACGTAGACCTCACCAAGATCGAATCCATTAAATATTGGGCATCTCCTAAGTCACCAATGGAGATTCATCAATTCTTAGGTCTTGCTGGGTATTATCGAAGGTTTATCAAAGGATTTTTTAAGATTGCCAAACCAATGACCAAGCTCACTCAGAAGAAGGTCAAGTTTGAGTGGGGTGACAAACAAGAAATAACGTTCTAATTGTTGAAGCAGAAGTTGTGTAGTGCACTAATTCTGGCTTTACCTGAAGGAAGCAAAGATTTTATTGTATACTGCGATGCTTTGATGAAAGGTTTGGGCGTTGTGTTGATGCAAAGAGAGAAGGTGATTGCTTATGCATCACGCAAACTGAAAATTCATGAGAAGAACTATATGACTCATGATTTAGAACTTGGAGCGGTAGTGTTTTCTCTGAAACTCTGGAGACACTATTTGTACGGAACCAAGTGTACGGTGTTCATGGATCACAAAAGTCTACAACACATTCTTAATCAAAAGGAGCTGAATATGAGGCAGTGTCATTGGTTAGAATTGCTTAGTGATTACGATTGTGAGATTCGTTATTACCCAGGGAAAGCAAATGTTGTCGCTGACGCCTTGAGCAGGAAGGAACGAGAGCCACCATTAAGGGTTCGAGCCTTAGTCATGACTATAGGTTTGAATCTCCCCAAACAAATTTTGGATGCTCAAACTGAAGCACGGAAACCAGAGAACATCAAGAACGAAGATGTTGGAGGCATGTTGGTTGAAAATTCTAAAGATCCGGATAAGCTTAGAACGGAAAAGTTAGAACCTCGCACGGATGGAACTCTATGTCTAAACGACAGGAGTTGGTTGCCATGCTATGGTGATTTGAGGATTGTGATCATGCACGAGTCCCACAAGTCAAAGTATTCTATCTATCCAGGTTCTAAAAAGATGTACCAAGACATGAAAAAGCTATATTGGTGGCCCAATATAAAGGAAAACATCGCCACCTATGTTAGCAAATGTTTGACTTGTGCCAAGGTCAAGGCAGAACATCAAAGGTCATCAGGATTGTTGGTATAACCCGATAAACCTATATGGAAGTAGGACAACATCACTATGGATTTTGTCACGAAGCTTCCTAAGTCGTCACAAGGTTACGACACCATTTGGGTGATTGTTGACTGACTCACTAAGTCCGTAATCTTTGTACCGATGAGAGAGACTGATCCGATGGATAAACTTGCAAGAATGTACCTAAAGGAGGTGGTCATGAGGCATGGAATACCTCTCTCGATTATTTATGATCGTGACCCTAGGTTCGCATCAAATTTCTGGAGGTCACTTCAGAATGCTTTGGGTACTAGTCTGGATATGAGTACTGCGTACCATCCACAAACAGACGGGCAAAGCGAGAGGACTATTCAAACTCTCGAGGATATGTTGCGTGCTTGTGCAATCGACTTTGGAAAGGGTTGGGTTAACCATTTGCCATTAGTCGAGTTCTCATATAACAATAGCTATCACGCTAGCATCAAGGCCGCACCATTTGAAGCACTTTACGGTCGAAAGTGTCGTTCACCCGTTTGTTGGGCCGAGGTTGGAGAAGTTCAACTCACTGGTCCAGAAATAGTGCAAGAAACAACTGAGAAGATCGTTCAAATCAAGTAGAGAATGCAAGCTGCTCGCGATCGATAAAAGAGTTACCCGGATCTAAAGCATAAACCGATGGAATTTTAGGTTGGGGATAAAGTTATGCTTAATGTTCCGCCTTGGAAAGGGGTCGTACGTTTTGGCAAATGGGGAAAGCTAATCCCTAGGTATGTTGGACCTTTAAGGTGTTAGAAAAGGTTGGAGAGGTTGCTCACAAGCTTGAGCTACCTAAAGAGCTAAGCAGGGTTCACAATACATTCTATGTATCCAACTTGAAAAAGTGATATGCCGACGAACCATTAGCCATTCCGTTAGATGGACTTCACTTTGATGACAAGATTCAATTTGTCGAGGAGCCGGTATAAATCATGGACCGTGAAGTTAAACGGTTGAAGTGAAGCCGCATTCCAATAATCAAGGTTCGATGGAACTCCAGGAGAGGCCCTGAGTTTACATGGGAACGCGAAGACCAATTTTGGAAGAAATATCCACATCTCTTCACAAAGACCGCACCATCATCAAGTGCCGCGTCTTAAGCCTTAAGGACAAGGCTCACTTAACGGGGAGAGACTATAACACCCCGTGTTTTAGGGTCATTGACATTGTCAATAAATTCACTATGTATCTTTAGTATTGTACATGTTTGCTTTTAATCGTAATCGTTAAGTTAAATCGCGTAATCTAAAAATGATCATTCAATGTAAATGGGCATCAAACAATTAAACGTTTACATCAAGCAAGTGTTAAGTAATTATTTTGAGGATAATTATTAACTTTGTTCATTTTATTTTATTGGTTACGTAAATTGTGTACGTTTTACGATAAAAATACGTTTAGGCATACCCGAAACCACTTTAATTAATCTATACTTCAACAAATGCCCATTTTTATGCCCAATGCCCAAAGTTTTATTAAAATTTTCTGAAGTTAACATTGTTAGTCATATGACACATTGAATAAACTAACAAAAATCTACATACGACCATTTATACAACCACACTTTATATAAATGACTTTAAAATTCCAAGTATAAGTAAGATATTGTGTATAAAATATCTAAGACACAAAATTGGTCTTCTCCCCCCCTATCCCACGGTTACAACAACATTTAGGGACAAGAAGTTTACAAATTTTGCAACTAGCATTTGTACTTCAACAGCTAATAAAAACTTATGTTTCCTTCACCAGCTATTACCTTAAAACACTCATCTTGCCTCATGACTCCTCAATAGTGAACTTGACTAGTCTTAATATTATATAATACTTACACTAGTAAAGAATACACATAGATATCCATTTGCTAAGTAAAAAATCAAAACATATACTCCCTTTGTCACTCATATAAGCCTACGGCAAACAAACCCCCCCTTAAATAATTTATACAACTTATTTTTCAACATTTACACACCTTCATGCATCATATCTAAGATACCTCCAAGTGTTTTAAAGGTTTGATTAAACCTTTACAAGTATTGAAGCAAGAAAAAGGAAGATTAGGGTTTCTAGTTGGATTAGGGTTTTGAAAGCTTGTAAGCTTTGGTTTTTCATCTAAACAAGGGTTTAGATATTGTGGTCTACTACCTTACATCATCACAAGGTTATCTAAAAACTCTAATCACTTTACATTTATCATTTTATGTGTATATATGTTCTATATAGTAAAATCACCATTTAGGACTTTTAAACATGTAAAAAGAGTTTTTACTTGTGATCATCATTTTGTACACTTTTTCATATGTTATGTGATTGGTAATATCATGATATAATGGGATTATAAGTATTGTAACATGTTGGTTAAGTGTAAAAATGTATATGTATAAACTAGTAAGTAAAGTTACATAAGAAAGTTTATGATTTAATAGCCTTGTTAAGAACTTGTTAACTTGGACAAATGGACAAATGATGGACCTATGGACTATATAATATATATGACATAGTATATTAAGAGTTACAAAGGACTTGTGGTAAATTATGAAGTTAAAAAGTATATAAAAACAAAGTTATACAAATAAACTCAAAAAGATATTTAGGGACTGTTTTGGCACGAATTTTTAGGCATGGATTTTATATTTTATAAACATACTACGTCTCATGACGATTCCGGGCATATAAGGAACTTGAAAAACGGATTAATAACGAAAAAGATACGTAGTTTACGAGTTTTACGATAATAACCGGAGTTATAAAAGAATTTTTATAAAAACTTGTTATAAAAATTCTACAAACAGAAGGTTTGGTATTTTTATTAAATCACACATATTTTTAGGATTCTAAAAAGGTAAGAAACTCAAAAAATGGATTAATAACGAAAAAGATACGTGGTTTACGAGTTTTACGATAATAACCGGAGTTATAAAAGAATTTTTATAAAAACATGTTATAAAAATTCTACAAACAGATGTTTTGGTATTTTTATTAACTCATACATATTTTTAGGATTTCAAAACAATAAGAAACATCAATTTTCAATTAAAAACGAAGAAGTTATGAATTACGCGAGTTTATATACTTAAAATGTATAAAAATACTTTTATAAAACTATTTTTATAAAAGTTACTGTTCATCTCAGGAACATTTGTTTTTGTAAACCTCATAAATAAACAGAACTTTCAATTACGAGATCGTGCTCGAAAGAATTATTAAAAACGGAGCTAAAACGAATAAAATACGGCGTTTACGATAATTAAAGTTCATAAATGTAAATTTATAAACTATGAACAGTAAAATTTACTATTCATCAGCAGACCCAAATGTATAAAATGTGATAATTTTGATACACCTTTCAATTACAAAGACGTGCTCGAAGGAATCGCTAAAATCGGGTTTAAAACGAATAAGTTATTACATTTACGGGTTTTACGATCACTAAATCTATATAAATAAATTTATAAATTGATATGAACAGTAAAAGTTACTGTTCATCAGTGGAATCAAAACCTTAAAATGTCATATTTTGATACATCGTCTTAATACGAAAGCGTGGACATAAGAAATGCAAGAAACAGACTTGAAACGTGAAAGTTATGTCATTTTTACTAAAGGTATATTTATAAACGTTTTAACTTTATAAATATGATTTCACTAAAACAATTAGATGGTGATTAGCTATATAGAATTATATATGGTAGTAGTTACCCAATGTGATTAGTACTTATACGACCTATATTGGATTAGGTTGCACTCGATCATTACCGTGACGCATTTTCTGTGATACACTTGATATTCGCTCACTCAAGGTGAGTTCATAGCCCCACGTTTTACATGATTTGTTTTATAAGTTTTTGGGGTGAGAAACATGCACTGTTTTATAATTGGACACAAGTGGATAAGTTTTACATTATGATTACGTGTTGCCTAAGTAGCGATAACCCTAGTTGAGCCCATTATCATGAACTGTCAGTTACTGGATTGTGAGCGCGAATGTTATGAATAGATCTATTGGGATTGACATCCCCGTTCGGGTGATTAGCTATCACTGGGCAAACGAACGTATACCATGTCGAACATAGGATGTTGCGGGTTAGAATATCATCACGGGCAATGTAGGCCATTTATATGGTATTTATTTATGTCGAGCTTCAGTGTCATGAGCTTAGGGCAACGTAATTACATTTATATGATGTCTGCATCTGTTGCATTATCATACACTTGGGAAATCTTGTGGTCCTACAATATACGATTTATCAAACCTATGAATTCACCAACATTATTGTTGACGTTTTAAAGTAATGTTTTTCAGGAGGTCAATAAGCACGAGGTGCCAGGGATACATTGGTAGTTTTGATTTGGATATCATGCATTAAAGATTTTGTTGCATTACATTTTGTATGTCTGTCATAGGCTATAAATCTTTGTATTTTGAACAAGTGAACAAGTGAAGCTTCGGGCTTATGTAACAAATACTTTGTTAAATCCAATGTATCGGTTTTAAATGACTTTTTGGTCATTCTATATATATCTTGTGTTATTAATCTATGAAGTAACACGCCCTGGACCCTTATTCCGCTGCGACCCAATTTGGGGGTGTTACATATGAAATGGCTGTTTACCTAATAATTAACTCATATATACTGAGTGATTACTAACTAATGTATTTGGACAGATAAGCTACTTACAGGCCTAATAATAAGCTAGTAAAAGGTATTCTAAAACCACAAAAAGCTTAAACAGATTAAGCTCACCATCCAAGGGGCTTATGCAGAGAAAATCAGATCCATTAACATCTATTAACTACCTTAAAAATGAGATTGAATTTAGCTTTTAAAACTTTAAAACTCAAACAAAACTTGACATATTGAGTATCAAAACCACAAGGCTAAAGCACACTTAACAAAAACCTATCTTACTGCATACATGACCAACATGGAGCTTAAACAAAACCTTAAAACATCTTTTGAGTAAAAATCAAATATAAGCAGTTTGAAAACTTTTTGATTCTAGCAAACTTTAAATTTTGATAAATAAACCTTAAAACTAACTAAAACTTATTCAAACTTCATTAAAACTCAAACTAATACTAATTTAAAGCTAATGAAACTTAGATTTTAAAACCATAAGTACACAAGCAGTATTAACTCTTGGTTAATACTACTAACCCAAACACCCCTTTAAAATCTCAAAGACCATTTTAAGCTTGATTTAAACTGGTTTAAGTTAACATTTTGAAAACAGATGATAAACAATGAATATTAAGCAACATTAAGCAATAAGAGCTCAGAAATAAGCACTCAAAATAAGCAAACTAGATTAAGCTATTAAAGACCGTTTTTATTAAAACATGAACAAAGAAAATAAGCAATGAACAACATTAACAAGCAAGATTAATCAACAATAAGTAAGATTAAGCAGAAAATAAGCAATTTACATAAAAATAACCAAAAATGGAAAATGAAGCTAACCTTTTCCCTTTTCTAAAACAAGGACTTAAAAGAAATTCCTAAAAGCTCAAAGGACTTAGCTTATTGTCAATAAGCTGAATCCAAACCCATAAGCTCATCCATGGCTAGCTTATCATCCAAAAAGCTAAAAATCCAAATTTTGATTCCAGTGACACATAAAACTTACAAAAGCTATTGTATAAGCTTATATGAGTATAACAGGTTCTATAAGCTTATGAGAGCTTATAGAAAGGACTTTTGAACAAAAATAGCTTAAAGGGATAAAGATTAAAAAGGGACAAATTTGCATAAACATAAAAACATAACTTTTCATTAACTTAAAAAGATTACAAGGTTCTTGAAATTTTAAAGACAACATGAAAAGACAAATAAGCTGTAAAAGAAATTTAAAAGCAAATTACACTACTCCTATACTACATACCTTTTACAAAGGAAAATAAGCCTATTTATAGCTGAATAAGCTGGCATATGTGTGCTTGTTGTGTTTCTTATGTGAGGAGCATCAAAAGCTTCATCCTAGCCTTTCAAAATTCTTTAGCTCCAAGCAAGGTAATCTGAGCCATTGCTTTGTTGTCCTTGTTCATCAACGAATGAGAGATGAGGGGATTGCCAACATGGTTTAGAGTTTTGTGATGTGGGGTTTTGTTGTGAGGTTTGTTTAATGGAGCAGGGGAGAGGTGAGAGTGACAGATGAATAGGCGTATTGGCGGGAATTGGGTTTTGGGTACTGTTTGTTTGTTTTGTAACGGGGGTTAGGGGTAAAGGATGTAGGGTACAAAGGGTAAATGGATGTAGGGACTAAACTTGTTAGTCCTGAAGTACTAGCAATGTTTGTCCTTAAGGACTAACAGTGCAAATAGTTAGAAGGGTGGTGGGCTTAACGGTGTTAACTGTGTTTTGGTTAAATGGGTCTGGGCTTATAATTTAGGCCGGGGGTAAGGGTTTTGGATTTAGGAAATGGATTTAGGACTTTAGGCTTTTTAACTTATAAAACTTAATTTTATATGGGCGCGGGTTGGTCCATTTAAGATGCACACGTCCTTGGCTTCAATCTTTGATTTTGACTTTGACTTTGACTTTTTACGCTCTATTCATTCTCGAGCTCGGTTTTGTCGGTTTTGGCTTTGTTTTTGTCCTTTAGTGAATATTTGATACCTGCACAGTATATAAAGCAAAACAAGCATATATTTGGCATTTTATGTCCGTTTTTGGTCATTATTGGTCATTTTAGCTCGTTTAATTAGGTAAAAGGTATGTGTAATTAAGCACATACCATCTCTCTTTATCTCATGAAGTATGTAGTGTGTCTTATGGATTAATTATCTTGTATTAACTCTAGTTTTATTTTATGTTGTATGAATGTATTAGTTGCATTTGCTATTGTATGAGTTTCGCTCTGCATGTCAGCCTGGGTAAACTCATCCGTCAAACAAACACTAGGGTGGACATCCTGTGATAACACGAATAAAGGGATAAGTATACAATTATTTATTATCCAAATTATCCAGCATCATTAAGCCTCTACAAAACACAGTAATCATTTTTGCAATTGAAATAAATGTTCTACCATATATAAACATATATTAAAATATATCTATAAAATATATGATAATATATATAATACAATATATATATATATATATATATATAAATTATATATATAGATATTATATATAAATATATATATATACATGTAATGTATATATATAAATACATTATATATAATACAAGTATATATATATATACAACCTGATATAAACAGTACAAATTAAATATATATATTATATATAGTAGAAATATATATATATATATATATTAAATATATCGGGAAGAATACAAACTATGAATAATCACCGACCAGGTTCAATACCGAACAGGCACAACTGGTTAATACATAAAACACATAATCCACAAAAGCATATTCCTAAATCACGTCGCTACTTGAGACTATCCATAAAATTCTTAAGGCAACACACACTACTCTAAGGCAAGCATAGCCAACATCAATAAATTAATCATCGCTACCCGCGACAATTTTTACTTATACTCTCTAGGCATCGCACACTACTACTACTACTAAGGTAGCATGACAATCCTAAAATTAGCATAATCTCAATATTAACATTCGCAAGTGTTCTCATCACTTTACATCCTATCATTTTCAGGTGGTCACATTACTCACGCATCCCTTTCCTCCTCTAACATAACTTTTAGAAAATTAACCCCATTATTTTATAGTCCTTCCTAAATTAAGCATAGTTGATCAGGCTATGCGTAATTTTGGAAAAATACCATGAATTGCTCGGGTTATTTGACATTCGCCATGTTTGAGGTTTTACTAAAAATAGACTTTTCTTTCCGGTTATAGTTGCGCTTTTTATTTTATTTAATAAAAACCGGCATTCTCTATAACCTTGGCTCTGATACCAATCTGTCACACCCCGTCAGTGGCAGAAACACGGGATGCGACGATAGCATTCATTGCACAAGATACAAGATCATACACTTTATAATTTACATTCATGAAACTTGAGTTTACAGAAACTTTACAAGTTAAAATCTTGACAAAATACAATAATCATACAAATACTGGGTAGGCGTACCCATCTGATCTAAACAATCATGCAACACATAATATTCACATAGCAGTCATAAGCACATAACTTGTCCCAAAAACAAAACCACATTTCGCACAGATCAATTTAAAACATTTCAAAACACATTTGAGTATCACTTTCCCCTAACGAAAAAGACAGTAAAAATAGGGCTACGAGAACTCACCTCAATCAGCAATCAAAAGCAACCGCACAATCTCAGATAAGGCAGAACACAATCAATCTCTACGCAAGCACACAATGTACCCAGCAACGACCTAATATATACTCACTATATCAATACTCATACAAAATTATCTAATTGTACAAGCGTTCATCTTAACTCATGCTAAATCCTTATTTTCATCCCAAAATCCTATTTCAAATTCATATCATTCCAAACTCGTTATCAAAACTTTATCTCATATTATGGTTGTGTGGTAATTACGCGAAAATGACTCAAAAATACTTAGGCAAAGTGTGACATCAATACAATACGCTTCAAACACCTCAAATCGTTGAACGATACAACCGACCAAAATACTCACTTGCCGAAGATAATTAAATCTACATTTTTGCAATCCATAGGTATTATATATTTATAATATATATATTATATATATAATATATATATATTATTTATATATATATCTATACTATATATATATTATATTATATATATATACATATATTATATTACACACATATTATATATACAACACATAATATTTACATTACATATATATATTTTATTATATATATACTATCACAATTATATAGGGATGGGATATGAGAAAAACCTTATTTTGGTGTGGAAAACCCAGGAAAGAAAACCTAGAAAAAAACCAAACAAAAAGCCACTAAAAAAAAACCAAACAGATGCCCTAATTTTTTCAGGCTAAAAATTGTTTTTTCAGGCAAATATGGCCTCGATTTACACTCTGTAAAAACCAAAAAAAACAAACAGATGCCCTAAAAAACTAGGGCATCTGTTTGATTTTTTTAGGGCATCTGTTTGGTTTTCTGGGTTTTCTAGCAAAATATGGTTTTCCCTAGAACCCATCCCTATATATATATATATATATATATATATATATATATATATATATATATACATATATATATATATATATATATATATACATATATATATATATACATATATATATTATTTAATATATATATAAGTCATTTAATTAATTTAAATAAACTTAATATATTTTATTATTATTTTTGTCTTGTTTCTTTATTATAGGGCATAATGGGGTATTTGCAACATCTCGTTACTTTTATACGTCCATGTTCCAATAGATTTTACCTCGACAACTTAATCTTTCTTAATGACTTTCACACTTCATTTCTGCAATTAAAATCGACAACTCAGACACAACGACTATAAATATTAAATGTTTAAGAAAAAGATTTCGAGAAAAATATATTTTACTTTGCATTAAATTCTCAAGTAAAATGACTTTTTATTAATAAAATCCTTGAAAATTTTCCTTTTTAAGCAACGTCTCTAAGTATAAATTTCTTTCAAAAATTCGGCATGACCCGTACGCCTTTATGACTTTTTCCAAGGTCCTAAACCTTAATCTAAAACACTTTTTCACAAACCCGACGTTTTTCTACAAACACAATATCAAGACATTCGACACGTTTTATCAAACCGTAGCAACATAACCCCTTTACATTCGACAAGTCCAACAAAATCTCTCTTAGTCCAACATAATTCCTTTAGTCCATTTATAAAGTCCATAAATCCATTTACTTGTTATTGTGCCTTATGGCCCATTATGGTCTTTAATACTTAGCCTGATAGTAAAAACTTAGTCCATACTTCTTTTCATAAGCTCAAAATATAAACCAAAATCCAATGGGCCTTAAACCCATTAAGCCAAATCAAATATTAGCCATAAGCTTTTTATATAGCTCAAAACCATATAAGCTAAAAGCTTAATATATACACCGAAAACAAAAATAAGCCATAAGCTTAGTATATAAGCCGAAAATCAAATAAGCCATAAGCTTATCAAAATAAGCCAAATATCATAAGCTCAAAATAAGCTGAAAAACTTAAGCTCAAAATAAGCCAAAACCAAAAACCAAGTGGGCCGAGCCCACCTTGGCGTCAAATCCATACAACCAAACGGACCCTTGTTGGGCCAAGCCCAAGCAAAAAATAATTGAACTCAGATAAGCTATAACCTAGCTTATTGAATAAGCAAAACTTCAAAATACGCCCCTTTTTAGTTCTTTTATAAAATATAAAATTACCACAACAACCACTTTATTCAAATTTAAAAATCTTGTCTCTTTTCTTTGCTAGGCCGACGCAAACAAATACCCTTTTCATACCTTTCTCAATATCAAGACCCGAACTTTTTAACGATCAACTTGTACAACTACTAATAACTCATCATAATAAGCTTAGAAGTACAATAAAATTTTAAGTTTAGAAAACTTACCAAAATGGCGTGATTGGTTCGGTTTAGACGCGAGAAAGGAAGACCTAAAACTTTATCAATCAACTTATGTTTAACCAATATTAACCCACTATCGATCTTTTTAACCCCGTTCTTGATAAATCTTCAAACCCAAATGTTTCTTGTGTTTCTTGCACTTGACGAAAACAAAAGGAAGAAAGGGAGAGGATATTTTGTTTTTTTCAAAATTTGGAATGTGCATGTATGCGTGTGAAATGGTAGTAAATGAAATGTTTATGTACCAAGGGTGGACAACCCAATCTAAATTTTAGCTTTGTTGTCCCCTCCCCCTTGTGCACGTCCAAAGGGAATCCAAGGGAGCTCGGGTTCTTCTTTTTGTGTCGGGATTTCTTAAAAACTTAATTTTCATTTATTTAAAACGTCAACCAAACTTATTTATCATTTCCATTGCGTTTAAATTCATTTTTTCGTAAACCTAGATTATTCATACGACACCTATCACATTAAATTGCAACAAAAATCCATTTTGAGCCGTTATCGGCCGACTCCGGACTGAAAACATGAATTTTTGACAAAACTTAACCGAACCTTGCTTATCTATTTAAAAATGCTTCAAATCACAAAATATAGCTTGACAACTTATATTCACCTAAAATTTCACCTTTTTTCTGTTAACTTTCAAGTCTCACACTCATAATTTATATTTTAATTCCACGCTATTTCATTATTATGAATTTATTAAATAAATAAACCCATTAACATATTCCTAACTTCATTAAATCTCCACACTCGAATAAACTATCGTGTCGGTATGCGCTGCGTGACGATTTTTTTTTTTGCTAAACGCGAGAAAGCTTCTCGGAAAGCATTAAAAACCTCAAAAACCACTTTAAAACAAAAAACAAATCAAAAGTGATTCATTTACGAACTCAAAACTTGATCAAACTCCTGGTTAAACTGAAACCGCTTTTACGCCAAATAGTCAATAGAAGTCAACTTTTCAGCTTTCATCAAGAAAAGTGACAAGATCGAAAGACTTCAAAATACAAAACTATAATATTTCATAATACTTAACCCTGGAAATATTATCGGTTATCACACCTAACCATAATTCATAATTGAAAAAGAAAGAAAGGGGTTTAAACATACATTAGGTTAGGATCTGAAGGGTATAACAAGAAGTAGATTGAGATTGAATTTGAGGGTGCGATAAAATTTTTTTGTTTAAAATTATAGTGAGAAAGTGTGTGTTAAAGCGAATCCGGCGTATTAGTTGGGTTTTTATACCCCCGCTGAATACGCCGTATTGGGAAGCGTCCAAACGCTGTATTGGGCGTTCCTTTGTTGACTTAGTCAAAGTAGTTTTAAATGTTTGATACGGCGTATAGATGTTTCCATGATACGACGTATTCATTTGTGGAACCAAATTTCTAAAGATTTTAACAGAGTAAAGAAAAACATACCTTGGCCTCTGCAACATTCTTGCGTGAGCACCATCCTTGTAATACCGTTTAGGGTTGAACGGGATGCCAAATGACACATTTAAATTTTTGATGAGATTTAATGGCATCCAGTTAAAGTAATTCCATCAAATGATATTTGCATCCAATATTATGATAAAAAAATTCTCGTTGAAAACTTTTTTAGTCTTATCGTGATTTTTTCTCATAAGCTCATTTGATCTTTTTATTTCCTTACATCCAGAAGGCTGTGTTATATCGATATTATCATCGCTGTCCTTAGTCGTTTTCAGATTATCGAGAAAAATAACGTCTAGAGGAAATGAATCACCAAAGTGTAAAGCGTTTTGTTCCTCTTCATTATATTCGGACAATGATGTTTCAAATTTATCGATATGTTGGGAACTTACAGGAGGTTCAGTTAGAAGATATAATTTAGACGTTAGGCCATCATTATAAACAATGGCTAGGAATTCATTTTCGAAATCGTTGAAGCTGTCTAAATCATCTAAATAATTGACCGTAGGTTTGGGTGACAAAGGCATATTGTTTTTACCATTATCATTTTCCGAATATGTTTTTAAATTATTGACATAAATTATTTTATACGAAAATGAATTTTTGTAGATCCTAGTTGTAACACCTCCATTTTTACAATATAGCAGCAGAAACTAATCTGGGGTATTACTTCATAGTACAACAGTCACAATCATAGAAAATAACTCAAAAGAGAAGTTTTTAAAAGATACGTTATCATTCATTAAAATCAGAGTTTTACAAAGGCATGTCCCAAAATCTAGAAACATAAAATGTGAATGATAACAAGTTTTAGCCATCTTCAAGTCCATGCCACTCCATGCCATAAGTTGCTCAATTACCTGGGATAAACATGCATAAAAAGGGTCAACACAAAGGTTGAGTGAAATTCATAGGTTTGAAATGTAATAGTTGAATACAAGTTATCATAAGAGATAGTGGGTTACGTTGTTATATAAGTGGTAATAATTGTAATGATTATCATGGAAAACAGTTGAATATTATATGGTTGAATGCAAGTTTAATAGTGAGTGGGTTACGTTGTTATACACCCGTAATTGGTAATAATTGCAACGAATACAATTATCATGGAAATGTGGTAACATTATTATTGCATCTAAGCTCATGACACCAATACGTTAACAGGAAAAATCACTGTAGTGACATTGGTTAGGGAACTATGTCCCCATGGAAAAGGTAGCTTGCCAAGGTTACCCATTAGGTCAAATATAGTGCGTTTGGCTACTCTATGAATGGGTATACAAACGGGAGTCGTCACCCCTAATAGATCTATTCACAATATTCGCGCTAACTCGTAAGCAATTAATGGTTCATGATATGGAAACAATAGCACTGGAAGCTACTTAGGAAATAATATATCTGGATAATATACATTTGGAAAAAAAACACTTGCGTTTATGGTAAAACAATCATGTTATTCAAAATTCATAGTTTAAGCATATATCCCCCTCGCGGGTTTATGAAAACATTAAAGAGATTGAAAAGCGAGGCTATGAACTCACCTTAACAGGGAAATCTGATTAATGGCAAAAGTATATCAAAGGAAAGGCGTCTGTATGGTAGTACGACGTTATCTACTAGGGCAGAAAGTATATCAACTTGAAAGAAAGCAGCTTCGTCACGTAACCTGGGATAATATGTCGAGTCTTAGGAAGATTGTACTCTAGAACTTTGGTTTTAAGAGTTTAATATTGTTATGAGTTTGATTGGAGATTTTGGAATTATTGTATCGCTGTTCGGGCCATCATAATCCAGACGTCATTCAGTAAACGTTTGAGGAGCTAGGGCACTTTAAATCATAAACCCAACAACTCAGTCAGAATGTAATACCAAGATGAAACCCCTTAATATGAAGCTCCCTAGTATTGTGATACGATATAATCGGTTTTAAGCGTTTTGATTAATAACTGGAAATGTTAAGCACGACAAGCGTTATTTAAAGTTATGTCTT
>BQNB010062054.1:0-36229 GCA_026074375.1 Tanacetum coccineum
AACAAAAACATCCCTTGCAATTCTAGCTGGTGTACAAACCGACCGGTTCGCTAATTCAAAGGTCATTCGGGTGGATATAAATTCGGATAAACCTAACTTTTTCCAAACCGACAGTGGCATCAAGTTGATACTGGCACCTAGATCGGCTAAGGCCTTGCAATTGAGCTCACTAAAACTACACAGAATGAGAAATTTCCCAAGGTCTCCAAGTTTCTCGGGTAACTTCTTAAGGATAACCGCTGAGCAATTTTCATTGAGGGGTGTATTTGCCAGTTCTAAAAGTTTCTCCTTATTAGAAAGGAGAGCTTCAAGTATTTTCTGGTACTTCAGAATTAGAATTAATGCATCAACAAGATAGATATTGATGTGAAGTTGTTTGAACATTTATCAAAACTTATGAATTTGTATTTCATCTTTGTCTTGCTGTTTTTCCTTATTTATCCTTGAAGGATAAGGGATATTGGGGGTGAAGAGGATCCCTTTTTGGCATCTCATAAGATTTTTGTGAAGGAGCTTGAGGTTTTTGGACAAGAGGAGGTGGGACCTTAATGGTATACTCAACGAGTTCCGGGTCCGTTAACGTCTCCTCTACTCGTTCATCCTCCTCCGGATTAATGAATGGAGGAGACATTGGAACGAATGGTCTATATAAAAAAATACCACTTCGGGTGGTGATGGCTTTCAATTCACCCTTCGGGTTAGCAATGGTGTTGCTAGGGAGTGGTCCCGAACCCGAAGAAGAAGCGGTGTTCATTTGAAAGAAACTAGCCATCATGTTCTTAAGCTCATTGGTTTGATTTGACATTGTAGCTTGCATTTCATTTCTTAATTCTGATTATAAATTACCGATATGATTTCTCATAGCTTGCATGCTAGCTTCATTTGTTTTCTTAAATCTCTCCAATTCACTCAAAGTAGTAACTTGAGTTTGTTGAGTCGGGGCTTGATAACTCGAATTTCCTCTGTTTTGATTGTAACCTTGATTGTACCGGTTTTGATTATTTTGCTCATATGGTTGAGCAAAACCCGGTGGTCGAGTTTGGTTAGCGACACTTGGAGGACGGTATCCGGTATTTCCTTGATTGTAGTTAACTGCGGCGGCTGAAACATATCCTTGGATATTGTCATGATAACCCAAAAAAGTGTTGCCATCGGTGGCCGGACACTGTCGGTAAGAATGAACACCACCACAAGTAACACAAGATTCCTCAACAGCTTTTACGGAAGCTGGAGCTGGGGTTACTCGATGTTGTTTAAACATCGCGGTCATCGCACTAGTCACGACACTAGCTACGACACTTGAGAAACAATCGGTTTATTTCTTGAATTACTAACTTTTGATTTGTTCTCAATGATTTTCAACACATCTTGTGCACTTCTTTCCAAAAGATTGCCACCGGCGGTAGAATTTAAAGAATCTTGATCGGATGGGTTCAAACCATTGTAGAAGGTATCGAGTTTATGCAATTCGGTAAAAAGGTGATGGGGCATGCTCGAAGGAGATCCTTGAATCGGTTCCATGCCTCACTAAACGTTTCCTTAAACTTTTGATTAAAATTTGAAATTTCATTACGGAGATTTGTTGTTTTTGAGGGAGGAAAGAAATGGTTAATAAACTTGGACACAAGATCGTCCCAAGTGAGACGTTGTTGAAAGTTGGAAATTTCATTTCAGAGAATTTGTCGTTCTTGAGGGAGGAAAAAATTCATTGATGAATTTGGAAACAATATCTTCCCAAGAGAGAATAGAATGAGGGGGTTCTTTTTTGAGCCAACGACGGGCTACCCCAGCAAGAGAGAATGGAAAAAGCATAAGCTTAATCGCCGAATTAGGCACATCCTTGTATTTTATTGTGGAAGTTATTTTGTTAAACCAACGAATGTGATCATGTGGAATTGGTCATTCTCAAGTACCCCCCCCCCCACCCCCCCTACCAACCCCCCGAAGAATTGGTCCGAAGTCATCATATTAATGAGGCCCTAACATTCTTCTTTTTCATCGCCTCCTTCTGAGCGTCAAGGATCTGCTTAGGTAGATTGTTATGAACAGTCATCACTAAAGCTTGAACACGCAATGGCTTAATCCTTTCCTTCCGACTTAAGGCGTCAGCCACTACATTTGCTTTTCCATGATGATAACGGATCTCACAATCATAATCGCTTAGAAGCTCAATCCATCGACGTTGTCTCATGTTAAGCTCTTTCTGATTGAGAATGTATAGGAGAATATTTTGATCAGCGAAAACCACACACTTTGTTCTATACAAATAATGTCTCCACAACCTAAGAGCAAAAACAACGGCACCCAACTCCAAATCATGGGTCGTGTAGTTCTCTTCATGGACCTTTAATTGTCAGGGAGCATATGCTATAACCTTTTACCGTTGCATCAATGCGGCTCCAAAACCTTTGAGTGATGCGTCACAAAAAACCACGAAATCTTTCGTCCCCTTTGGCAACGCTAAGATGGGTGCACTACACAATTTTTACTTCAGTGTTGGAAAGCTTCCTCTTCTTTCTTACCCCACTCATATTTCTTATCTTTTTGAGTCAACTTAGTGACATGTTTGGAAATCAGGAAAAAACCTTTAATAAACCTTCGATAGTAACCGGCCAGTTGGCGTCGTTGGAGCAGCTGATTACAATCTTTTAGTATATATAAATATATATAATATAAATATATAAGGATAATATCAATTATAGAAGAGAGAGAGTAAGAATTCCGTAAGGCTTTTTAAAAGATAATTACTTTTATCCAAATTAAAACCCTAAAAAAACCTTTCTGGTCGTTTCCCGACGAGGCGTGAATGGAAAATCGTGAAAAAGTTCATGATCGCGTGTTTGAATGATCAATATTTGATTTGGAATCTATTTCTATAATTAAAATGCAAAAACAAGTAAAGGCACGCAAAAAAACGAAAGCTATTAAAGATTTAAACCTAAAATGATAACGGGAATCAAAACCCGTTCTTTAAAAACTTAAAATCTACAAATTTAACCCTAAAAATGCAAATTTAATTTTTACCAGTCCTAAATGATAAAAGAAAATTTTAGAAAAAAGAATTATATTTTTTTTACTTTTATTTTTTTATTATGAATTAAAAACAGTTTTTATCTAAATTAAATATTAAAAATGCTAAACTATTTATAAAAAATCTAAAAAATAATGAAAAGTACTTTGAACAGTTAAAAACCTATGAAAAATAAAACGGGGTCAATAGCTTATCTCAATAAGCTGTTAATAAGCCAATTAAGTCTGATAAGCTAAAAGGGGTAAAAAAGTGTTAACTAATAAATGTGGTAAACCATAACCAGAAAAGACCCAAGGGCGAGTTGGTTGTGTGTGGTGTGTTAAAATGCTTGGTTGATGTCAAGGGTTCGAGCCTAGCCTCATCCTTGACTTCCTAATTTCCCAAGTGTTTTTATTTTTTAAATTTCTTTTTGAAAAATCTTTAAGACCTAAAAATAAGCAAATTTGGTAAAAGTACTTTTTATAAAAACCTAAAATAAGCTGGAATTAAGCACTTAAAAGTGACAGTACTTGGTTTTTTTAACTAAGGGCTACAAGGCTAACTGTTTCGCTTTTTTAGACACAATAAGCATTTAAGAAAACTGATAAGCTAAAAACAAATGATTACAACATAATAGCACTAATGAATAATAATAAGCTAAGAATATGAAGCTAAAACTAATGCTTAATGACAGAATTACCTAAGGCGTTTTAAACTTAAATTCTAAAACGAAAAGAGCTAATAAGCTTAAGAGTTATGCATAATGGTCCATGTGGTCGTCGGTTTAACGAAAAAGGTCCCCTAAAACTTTTTTTTTCCCAGGATCCCGTTCCCCAAGGTTTTCACTCGTATCGGGTTTTTTTGTACCTTTGACCAACATTTTGTCACTTGACGTTAATTTATGGGTTAATTTTTTTCTTTTCAAATATATTTAATTTAAAACCTATTCTACAATTTAAAATATGGTCCCTGTGGTTTATGTATTATCACATATGTGTCCTTCATTTTTTTAATATTTTTTTCAACTTTCTAATTAATGTGTGTTAATTTTTTTTAAAAAAAATTTATGTAAGAATAATTTAAATTTTCGGTAAAAAATTTTTTTGAAATGTTTTAAAAAAAAAATTCTCGAAATGTTTTAAAAAAAAATTCTCGAAATGTTTTTAAAAAAAAATTCGAATTTTTTTTTCAGCCATTATTTTCTCGAAATGTTTTAAAAATAAAAATTTCGATAAAAAATTTACGAAAATTTTAAATAAAAATTCTATTAAATTTGACGATAATTGGCCGAAATTTTTTTCGTTATAAATTAACGATGAATTTTTCATTAAATTTTTACATAATTTTTTAAAAACTTTTCGTTATTTATATATTTTTATTTATATTTTTTTAATTTTATTTTTTATTATTTTTAATTTTTTATTATTTATATTATTTTTTTTATTATTATTATACTTAATTATTTTTTAATTATTTTAATTATTTTTTTAATTTTAATTTTTTTTATTTTTATCTGTTTTCGTACGTACACAAAACTTTAGAAAAAACTTAAAAAAACGTAAAAAAAAACAAAAAAAATGGGAAACGTACGAAAACGTAAAAATACATATGAAAATGGATAAAAGACGGATGAAAGCGTACGAAAAGTATAAAACGGATGAAAATGTATAAAGCGTTAAAAACGTAAAAGAATGTACGGAAAACATTAAAAAAACGTTCAAAGAAAATATAAAAAAGGAGTTATGAAACAGATAAAAAGAACTAAAAACGGACAAATTCTACAAAAAAATTGGAAGTAAAAAAATCGTACAAAAACGGACGAAACATTATAATGTTCCAAAACGATAAAATTAATTGAAACGGAATGAAAAACCTAAAATAACGGTATAAACATAAATGGAACGTATATATAAAAAGTTAAAATTTTAAAAAGAAATAAAATATTAAAAATTTAAAAAGCAAATAAAAGAAATAAATAATTTCAACTGATAAGGGACCATTTTGAAACAACCAAGAAAACACATGGATCATTTCGAAACAAGCACTGAGGGTATTTCTGTCATTTATACCAAACTCTAAACCCAACAAATTAAGGTCAAACCAAACGGAAAATTGGTCAAGGGACTAAACCCGATACGGGTGGACAAACCTTGGGGACAGGATCCGAGGGAAAAAAAAGTTTAGGGACCTTTTTCGTTAAACCCGACAGACCACAAGGGTCCCATTTTATGCAATTAACTCTAAGCTTAAATAAGCTCTAATCTAAACTAAATAAGCTAACAACACTTAAACCTATTCTAATAAGCTAATCTAAACACAAATAAAGCAAATCCAATAAGCCAATAAGCTCAGAAAAGCAAATGAGCTTATTGGCCAAAACTTTGGACTAAACGCTTAGGGGGCACCTTTCTAGCTTTTTTTGAAGCTAGTAATGGATCCTTATGGCTTGGAGAATTAGCATTGATTAGATTATTTTAAACAGCTATCTAAAAAATAATCAATCATGAATTCATTTGAAAATCAAATAAGCTGTGAAAAAAGGTAGGTGAAATGCTGATTACACTCAGAGATGCTGAGGTTTTTAAGCTTTTTGGAAAAGCAAAGGAAAAGTTCAGACCTAATTTTAAGCTAGTAATTAAAAGCTAAATTTCAAAATAAGCTCAAACAGATTGAGCTTATATCCTAATGAGTTTGTGCTAAGAAAATTAGACCAAATAAAAACTAATTTAACGTTTCATAAAATTTGTAATGAAAAAGGGCGCACTTTTGACTTTGATAACTGAAAACTTAACACTTTGACAGTTTTGACTAAAAATCAAAATTGCATATGCTCACCTTAACAAAGCTATTCCCGGCATTTAAAAACTAAAAAAATATGCATGAAATGAGTCCTACAATCACTTAATCATAAACAAGGCAAACAAGCTTAATTAAAAATCTTAAACACAACAGATTCAAAAGTACATATACAAAAACTCCTTAAACTTGGATTTTAATCTTTGAAAAAAATTTAAAACTGATTAAAACAACTTAAATAAGCTTGTTGAAGTTAGCTTAATGACCCAAATAGTTTTACAAATCAATTTGACCCATTTTGGTTATTATCCCAAACACTCCTTTAAGTTTTCAAAATCAATTTTAAAGCTAATTTAATAACTGATTTAAGCAGAATTTTACAAGACAGGATATCTAAAATGAATTTTAAGCAATAAGAAGCAATAAGAACACAATAATAAGCACTTAAAGTAAGCAACTAAGAATAAGGAGTTTAAAAGCATTTTAAGGCAGATTTAAATAAAAACATAAGCAAATGACATATAAGCAATGAGCAAGCATAAATAAGCAATAAATTACCAATATAATCAAACAATAAGCTCATCAAGTAATAAGCAACAGTAAACAGTAAATAAGCAAATAAGCAGTTTTAAGCTAAAATGCTAAAAATGGAGAACTTACAAAGCCCTTGCTCAAAACAGGGCATATAAGCTTACAATAAGCTGATCTACAAGCTCTAGATTGTCAAAGACAAGCTAGTGTATCCCCATTAAGCCGTCTAGGTTTGGCTTTATCATTTCCTTTTTTAGCCTTTTTGGAGGTGTTTTTGGTTAATAAAAAATTAAACACTATAAGTTGTGAAAACTTAATAGTGGCTTAAGTTAAAGCTTTTGATGAGATTATAAAGAGATTTTGTGAGCTTATCAAACATTTTTTAAACTTAAAAGCATTAATCTTAAAAAAAATTTAACATAAAAACTTGGATTTCATTAAACTCAATAAAACAGTACAAAGCTTAAAAAAAATAGTACAATAAGCTAAAAGACTTAAATATAAGCTGAAAAACTTAAAAACTAAAAACTAGATGCCTTCAAAGGCACCATCACCACAAAAGCCAACCAAACCACTCCACACAACCACTTACAAGGTCCTATTTATAGAAAAACCAATGTCTTGGGTCTCTTCTTTGTGTGCTACTTCTGTGAGAGGATTAAGAGGTTGTGTTTCTTTCGTGAGTGACTTCAAGTCTTCATCATAGCCATCCAAAATGCTTGTTCACCAAGTAGAGAAATCTGAGCCCTTGATTTAGTCTAACGAATCAAAATCCCTAGGATTGCCAAGGTGGATTTGGTGTTTTGTGAAGTGGGTTGAAAGGGAAAGTGATGGGTTTGTCTATGGGAGCAGTGGACGAGGTGAAAGTAACACATGAATAGTGTCAATGGAGGGAATTTTGATTTGGGGTGAACAGGGTAACTGGTGTTAGATTTATTGGTTAAGTTGTTGCATCGTTAGTCCTTTTGGACTAACAATGTTAGTCCTTGAGGACTAACGATGTAAGGTGTGGTGTAACTGGGTTAAGGGTGTTAATGGTTTAAGGGTTTCGGGCTTAGGATTGGGCCGAGTAAGGGTTTTGGACTTTTAAAGGGTTTTAAGGCTTTAAACTTTATAGGTTTTATAAATCAAGGCTTAATGGGCTGACCCGGCCCATTAAATGGGTACGGGTTAGCCCATTTAAGATTTTTTCGGATTCGGCTTTGTCTTTGACTTTGACTTTGACTTTTTGCCTTTGACTTTGACCTTCATTTTGACTGGTTGACTTTGACTTTTCACGCTCTTTTCATTCTCGCGCTCGATTTTATCCGTTTTGGCTTAATTTTTGTCCTTTAGTGAATATCCGTCACCTGCATAACACAAATAGCAAAACAAGCATATATTTGGCATTTTAAGTCCGTTTTTAGTCATTTAGGCTCGTTTTTATAGGTAAAAGGTATGTGTAATTAAGCACATACTAGCAGCCCAATTCTTTATTGCTTTAACCTTGGCAGGATCAACATGAACGCCTTTATTTTCAATCACATGACCGAGAAATTGTACCGAGTCTAGCCAAAAGTCACACTTTGATAACTTGGCATACAATTGCTCCTTCTTAAGTAGCTCCAAGATAATCTTCAGGTGATCTCCATGCTTCTTTTTGTCTTTGGAATAAATCAGAATATCATCGATGAACACAATCATGAACTTATCAAGATATGGCTTGCATACTCAATTCATTAAGTCCATGAACATAGCAGGCGCATTAGTTAGTCCGAACGGCATCACTTGGAACTCAAAGTGACCTTACCGAGTCCTAAATGTAGTAATTGGAATGTCCTCCTCTTTAATGCGAAGCTAATGGTAACCTGATCGCAAATTGATCTTTGAGTACACACTCGAACCTTGAAGTTGATCAAACAAATCGTCAATTCTCAAAAGAGGATAACGATTCTTGACCGTCAGCTTGTTTAATTCGTAGTAGTCAATACACATCCGAAAGGATCCATCCTTCTTCTTTACAAACTGTAACACTTCTCAATTTCAGGTCATTTTACGACTTCTATTATTCGTCACTATTTATTTTGGTCCGATACGCGTTTACTTTTAATTTAACTTTTAAGCTAAATCGCGTAGACTAGAAATAATCATACAATGTAAACGGTCACTGATAGGTAGTTTTATATACGCTATAAAATATACTAATAATATTCCAAAAGAGCAATTAAGAACTTTCCTAAAGTCTCCCTTAAGATTTTATTGGTCATGTAAAAGGCTTACGTTTCGCAATAAAATACATTTAGACACACCCCGAAAATACCTGGACTTACCTAGACTCAAACCAACACCTACTTTTAATCCCTAAACACAAAATTTTATTATAATTTTGTTTTGAAAAAACCCATGTTGGAACCCATAATTAGGCAAATGATAAAACCCAGAAACCCTTTCTCTGCGTCACATGTGCTAAAACAAACTAGAAATCTTCCTAAGTACTTTGTACCATTCAAGGTTTTCATTAAGACTTGTACTAAATGTCCCTAGTTAGCCTAAATACACAATGGATAATAACCTTTTGCTCTCTTTCTCTCTTGGATACCCACGACACAACATACATATATACATAAACCATAAGATTTCAAGATCTTAGGTAAATCTTGTACCAAAAATCTTTACAATTAAGTGCCAATGTACTAGTAAGGTATTATCAAAACCATTAGAGAGTAACTAGAATCCTCAAAACCACTAATGAAGGGCACGATTTGGTTAGTTTTGAGACTAGGAAAGCCAACTAGCTCTAAGCCTATATATACAATACCCATTGTCACATTAACATTTAACATCTTAGAAACTCATGAACACCTCAACTAAATCAACAACCATCCGTCATAGTTCTCTCTTTTGCAAATACGGGTCATACATACACCGAACCCATACGCACCCCTATAATTCATTCCAAGCCAACTCAACTGATATATCGATCCTAAGCACGTAACTCCTAAAGGTCCACACAAGGGGTATTGAAAGCTTTGAAGCTCGGGTTAACACCCACACGGGTGTGTACACGAATTGGGTTGCTTGCCTAACTCGAGTACAAAGTACTTTGGGATCCTTTTGTAAAGTCGCGTACAACATACACACTTCGTTTTATAATTGTTTTCTTCTTATCTAGTAGTATGGACCACGTTTACTTGTGTTTAATAAGTAACGTGTGCGTGAACATGAATGGTTCAACCCATGCATGATACACATACGTATGAACAAACGTAATAATAAGATGTTGTCGTGGTGAGCTAGGGAATGTTGCAAAGAATGTAAGACATTATTTTACAAACGATCATAAGTCCATATCGTTTTCATTTAACCAACAAGAAAGGAAACCCAAATGGGGGGCACTTAACTCTTACACAAAACGAACGAAATATATGAAGACCAACGAGAAACACTTTTAATGAGCAACAATAAAAAATTAGGAAAAATAAATGGCGTTGGCTGAGGGAAGCTGAGTATAGACGACATCAATAGACGTTTGTCATGTGTTACACTACCTCTTATATAACTAATCCGAACTCATTTGTGGTTACTTTAGGCTATTAACGAAATTCCTTTATGTTATTACTAACGAAACGGACGCTACTAATGGCCCTCGGTCAAGCCTCAACGGTATCCATTAACGTGGTTAAAATGGGGCCCATACGCTTAGTTGATCTAAGCACCACAAGCTTAATAAGTAAGACCTATATGCTTATTGGTCAATGTATGGACTACTCATGAACTTTAAAAACCTAATCGAACCGCTTGATTGGCCTTGGCGACCATTAAACCGTGGCCAACACGAGCCTAAAAGCAACGAATAAGACTACGAATAAGCATGAGAACACTTATTGGTAAGCTTATGCAGCTTATGAGACTTATTATAGACTTAGGAAGTTATTGGACCTAAAGGGATCAAGCCCAAACACTTAAAATACTATTCGGACTCATATCAGGCTCAAAAAGCCCATTAACGAGCTTAACGGCTTATTGAATAAGCCACAAGATAAAAAAAAGCTTAAACAGAATCCCCTAAGTGCTTAACGAATATATGAAAAAAGAGAACTCATAGTGAACCTTTGTGTACCATTTGGACTAGAGTTATTGGGCTCACGAGCCCAACAAGCTCAAATAAGCTCAAGTAAGCTCATCTGAGCTTATTTTCTAGCCAAACAGTTTCATATGAGCTTATATAAGTCAAATAAGAGCTTATGTACTTTTAAAATCCTAAATGGACCCTCTGTTTGCTTAATGGGCATTGACAAGCCCAATAAGCTTAAATAAGCTCAAATAAGCTCATCCGAGCTTATTTATAAGCTGAAAATAGCTTATGTAGCTTATTGCAGTTATTAAAACCTTTTGTCACTTGTTAGATCTTAATTGGGTTTAAAATGTGATTTTTACAAATTAAGGGGGCTAAAAGCGTCAAATTTCAAACCTAAGGGTTAAAACAGTCTAAAATGGATTTATAAAGCTTTAGGGACTATTTTTGTAGCTTTTTGAAACTTAGGGAACTAGTTTTTGGAGAACATAAATACCTAAATGTCTCTACCTGTCGTGCATATGTAGATCACCTGTTGCTCCCTTCGTACTCTGACTAGTAATCTTTCAACGAGTCCTCCTCAAGGCCTTATGCAGGGTAAGGGTACGAAAAGTATTTAGGTGTACGTCATGACTCAATCGCAAAATCATTTGCGCGCAAAGACGATCTATGGGACATATTGTGACTATAATGGTGTTCTTAATAACAAGGTACCTACGGACAGTGTGACACTATAATGACAGTAACCGATGTGAAAGCGAACTCAGGGTATCAATAAATCAATCAGAGATAAGCATGATGTATTTAAGCACAAATAGTGGACATCTAGAAGTATGCAGTATATGGTGCACATAATTCCTAGTATGCTTTTCAGTGACTAAAGTGGAAGGTCGGTTTTTAAACTCGTTTAAAATAATGACTATACCCAGTGTTGCATGATACTCCATAAATTATACATAGTTGATCAAGTTATGTCTAATTTAGGTCTAATGATGCAACCACTCGGACTAGTTGACTCATTTCATGTTCAGTGTTTTTAGAAAAAGAAAATTATTTTGGTTATAGTTCGGATTTTTATTTTTGATAATAAAACCGACGTTCTCTATAACCTTAGGCTCTGAATACCAATCTGTCACACCCCACAAAGGCGGAAACGCGAGGTGTAACATATTAATAAACATCACACAAGATGATAGATATAACACCATACATGATTTAGATAAAAGAAAATTATCCGAATTACAACGATACCAAATACAAGTTTAGAGAGTACAAAAATCAACAAACATTATTTTTCTTCCGAACATGGATCACCCAAAAGACAATAAATTAGAAGAAAGTAGACATCTTGAAAAAGTCCAAGAGCAAATACACTAAATTTCCACCTTAAGAATGTCACCTAAAAAGCATGATAAAAACGGTCAACTATCGAAATAGTTGGTGAGTTCTCAAGATTGTATACACCAAATATAGTTTTATATAAGAGTAGATGTCCGATAAAAGTTTGCCAACTCAATGGCAAGTTATCAAAAACAGTTGCCCAAAACAAAAATCAATTCCAAATAAGTTGAGAGTCCAAAACAAATCAATGTATATGTATGCTATAGTGATTATGCGAGGCACTACTTAAACGTATTCAGCCTAACCGTTCCAATATCCAATCAAGTTCTAGTTGTATAGTGTGGCACAAACACTTAGTACTATGCACCCTTGTGCGGGGAGTGAGGAGGGGCTAATCTCCTAATAGCGCTATCCATAAGTACTAACGTCTCAATCCCGTTGAGGGGGAAAGTGAGTTAAAAGTAGTGGCGGGTTCCAAGCATACAACAACGTACATATTAAGTTCAAGTTCAAGTTCAAGTTCAACACGATTCCAAAACAAGTTCAACACGTTCCACAAGTTTGCAAAGTTCAAAAACCAAGTTCAATAAGTTCAGGTATGCTCGAAAGTTTATAAAACATAACAGTACGAGCATAGAAATTTAATAAAATACATCATGCTTTCCACCCCAAAACAGTTAAAATATGCAAAAAGAGGGGGATGTGAGAAACTCACCTCAAAAGTTAGGTCAATCGTTGACTTCACAGCAAATCACAACAAGTAGGCAACCCAAACGAACGCGCACCCTTCTACCCGAGACCTAAGGTAAATAAATATACCTAATTAGATCCTAATTGATATGCTCGGATGTTATAATTGCTCATTGTATAAGTTTTATGTTCACATTTTATGACCAAGGTTCGCTTGTTATTGTTTCTCAGAAAATCACAAATTTACCCGGTTTCACGTTGTTTCAAAAGGATGATTGACTAAATAAAAGTCATTTATTATTTTAGCCCTTTTAATACATAATATTACCAGGTGTTTAGTGTGTCTCATAGCAATAGAAACAATTTTTATAATGCTTAGCCCACTCAAATTGACCAAACTTCCAAAACTACTCCAATTCAGCCCATTTTTCGCATTTTAATAACCTGAGCACTTTTTAATCACAATTATGCCTTGGACTTCTGGAAACATTTTATTAACATATTAAACTAATTGTGAACCGAATTTTAGCCATGAAAGTGTTCCCAATATTGATTTGTGGTCCAAACAAGTTAGATAAAAATTTTAGTCCAAAACAGTCCCAATGAGTACTCTACATGATTCAATGTCAAATATGTCCAAAAAGATTCATATTTCTAAATTTTCTCTGGGATTTCAAAGCCAACATTCATATACAAGATTTAGTGGTGTTGTGGGTCCCTCTTATGCAAGTATGACAACTTTATGGTGACTTAAAGTGGATAAAAGTTTTGGATCAGCATGCATTTTCAGTCTTTATTCCTTACAATATCCCATGTTTTGCCCATATTATTAATTCTAATCACTAATGGCCAATCATATCAAGATAATACATAAATATACTGAACTTTCAGAGGTGGTTTGAAAAGAAAAGATTAATTTATAAAGATTTTATGGGGCTTGCAAAACTGAAAGTCAAATCTGCCAATTTTGTTAACTTTCTGCACACCAATCTTGCATAATTTTTTCAAAAATACTATGTGCCTTTACAGGTTTTTGACAAAACTAAAATGTTGTAGAGGACTCATTGAAGTTAATTTACAAAAAAAAAGTAGCCATAACTCGAAAAATTGAGTGAGTTACACCTATTTTAGTGAAGAACAATTTTTCAATCAGCCCACTATGTTCATTTTACTCTAACTTTGCATGCATTTATCAAACCATTTTAACTCAAAAACGACCACACCAAGTGTTGGTACCCTTTTTAACATCATTTTAGTGCTGGAAAAATCTCTTAGATTAAAGATTTATTGTTATTTAATTTGACAAAAAGCTTATGCAAGATTCAAGTGCAAGAATGAAAGAAATAGCTCTCTTGGTGCAAGAACAACACAAGTTATCTTGCACCAACGTTTGTACCTTGATTAGTGAATGATGAGAGTGATGATTAGGTGCTGAGATGATTTAGTATCTTGGTAGAACCCTTATATGACCTCTTGATTCAAGATTCTTAACCCAGTCTATCTAGATACCCCTTAAACATTGTTGTTCTTGATTCAAACCCTTAAAAATCTTGATTGTTTCTTATGTTTTCTCCTTGTGGTTGGTGTTTTTAGAGAGAGAAGAGAGGCAGTATGATTTGAGATTTAGTGATAGAAATGAGGTAGAGAGTGGTTTTGCATGTTAAGAATGAGGTGGTTGTAAGAGTTAGTGGTTTTGGATATGAAAAGAAGTGAGATGGGATGGGTAGTAAGATAGAAAAGCAATAAGCAAGGTTTTAAGTGGTTACTTGGGGTGGTGTCTCACATGGAGCTAAACTTATATTCATTTGTATGCATAATTTATTAAGTATTTAATAGTGTAAGTGTTAAATAAAAGGTGTAGGCTAAATTGCAAAATTTGTGCACATTCGGTAAATACGTAAAAAGCCGTAAAAACGTAAATTTTAAGATAGTTTGTGATTTTATTAATTTATGTTTTCCCATGTGTTTTGACATTATTATAATGTTGTTTGAGCATATCATTGGTCGTTAGGACCGTTAACTAGGATCGTTAGGTCAAAGGTGCGTTCGCGTAACTAGGGTTCCTAATAAAACAAGCGTTAAACGCTAAAAATAGTATGGCCGCATAAAAGCGACTCCATAAATAATTAAAAGAGTCAATTAACATACGTTTTCTTTCGGTTACTGACCTCAAAATTGACGGATGTCACACTTCCTGGGTTTAACTCCTCAAGTGATGGCAAATTACTTGCAAAGCTATCATTATTGATAGTGTCTTCTATGGTCTCGAAAGATTTTTTAGATCGGCTCCTTCTGAAGCACTTATCTGCTTATTTTTATGAACAACCCTACACTCCTCTCTAATAGATTTTATAATAGCAATTAGTGCATCTTCCTCATTTTTCTTATTCTGCTTACTCATGTGCTTTTCCATCTCGTCTTTCAACCACTCATCAAGGTCTTCTTTAGAACTCAACTCTTCTTCGAAAGACTGAGTATTGACAGTATGAGCATGGTTAATTGCTTCATGTTCACTCATGACTGATTCCTCATCAGTTGTGTACCCAGCTTCTTCATCAAGCTCCATATCCTCTGAATCATAATTAAACTCAGTGTTTGGTTGGATAGGGTTAAAGTAAGCACTACGAGGAAATTCTATGGTTGTGTTATTGCTAGATGTGAAATGTCCAGAATAGGTTGGAAAGTAGGATCCATGCTTCCTATTGTATTGCCTTTTTATCCTCTCCTTGTATTCTATATATTCGGCAATGGTCATGTCATCAATCTTCTTAACCATGCTTGGTGTCTCGTTTTCTAGTGTAAGCCTAAGATATTGCTCTATGGTGAGATTATCGATGTTGATCCCATCCATGATGTTATCTGCAGAATTTAGAAATTAGAGAGAGAAATGGAAATAATTACAAGAAATCAAATTAATACTAATTTTTAGCTCCCCGGCAGTGGCGCCAAAAACTTGATGCGAATTTTATTTTAAAATATATTTGTTCAAGTTTTAAATTTATAAAACTCGATTCACCTGACAAACGCACTAACGGGCAGAGAACCCGATCGTGAGTAGTGTAGAGATGGTAAATCAGAGGTCGTCCCAAGAGCTAAGTGTCAATTAGTTTTAATTTTAAGTGTCACGTTTTTAAAGTGTTTTGAGATTTATTTTGAAAATAACAGGAAAGTAAATATGCGGAAATTAAAAGAGATAGAAGTAATCAGGGAGGAAGGCGTGCTAGCCTTGCCATTTCATTACTACCGTTACAACTACGTTTTCCTGTGCAATGTTACATCATGGTTTCATTGGTGGTTTCTAAAGTCGATATACTTGAATAGATATATTTAGTCTGCCCTATAATTCATGCGATCCCGAATCCCCCAAAAGTTACGAGGGTATGGCAACCAAGTCATAGTGATTAATCCCAACTATCTTAAGAACTAGTCTAATATCCTATGCAGATTATTAACCCTCTCTGAAAGAGTTTATGTGCTTTTTAAGTATATTAGGTGATATAGGCGGTAACAAGGTTAGTTCCTACACTAGGGTTAGGATGATCACCCAACCCTGGTACCATGTTAATCCCGCGTTCAAATGGTAATCTAATAATAGGATTAGCATGATCTAAACCACCCGCAATACTACCAAGACCGAGGGTTACACGATAGTCAAAGGATATCCAACGAAACCATGATCTAATAGGAAACAAACATTATAACGATAGTAGATTCATGACTAGGCCAACACTTGAAGTGCTTAGCCGCTCATAGACACAACACAGCAAGAATTAATGAAGATAATCATGGATGGAAAACTCATAGTTCTTACATAAGTTGTTTATGAACGGTTAAATACAAAAGTAAGTTAAGTGTGATCTCCTTTGGACTTCTGGTGGAATTCTTCGAGCTATGGAGGCCTTGATCACCCCTTAGATCTGTGGTAGAATGGTTGATGTTCAAGTGGCGGAATGGGGCCTCTATTTATAGATTTTGAATATGTTACGGCGTAACCTTTTAGAGGTTTACGCTAGGGATGAGCAAAAGAACCAAAGAACCGGATCGGAACCAAGAAGCAAATCGGAACCGATAAGAATCAAACCGGAACCAGAACCATCGATTTCGGTTCCGGCTCTTGATTTTGAGATTTTTTCGGTTCTTGGTTCGGTTCGGTTCGGTTCCACCAGTTCTCGGTTCCTGAACCAAATATCCAATTATTCTAAAATTAGATAATAATTTCCCATACTTCAATTATACGCTCCAATATTCCAATTCCATAAAAAAAACCTAGGGCCTACTTTATAAACATAGCCAAACACCTTAAACCCTAACCGTGAATGACGAATCATTGAGATGTCAAAACGAATGAGATATCACGGAGCATAATATGAGTCATGAGATAACGAAGATCAAATCAAATAGGTCATCCAAAGTTAACCACTAATACAACAGGATAAGAAATCGAATCAAGGAGTCTTACTAAAAGTGACGAAATATCCAGTACTTAGAAAATACACCGCTGAAGGAAAGGCACAATAGAATGACGAGTCACACACGAATCACGGATCTAAAAAGATCCCCAAAAACAATAAAGATTTCTTTTTTACTAATATTACATGACTTGTTTTACAAGTTATCTTTCAAAACTTTCCAAAAATACAAGTATACTTTACTTATTTAGGGTTTCCAAAATTATAAAATTTTACTAGTTATTTTAGGGTAAGTATACTTACATAATGTCCCATCAGAAAACTATGATATAATAATTAACCAAAAAATCACAGTACTTTTTTATATGTCTAAGTGTCCCAATTAAGGATTTAATTTATTTCAAATTTTAAATGGCCCTTTGACCCTTGTCACCCAAAACAGTCCTGAAATTGACCTGGCAGAAACTTATGAAAAGTTGACACATAGTTACCCTACTTAGACACCTTGAAGAATTATGAGAAAAATCAGAGAAGTATCTAATATCATGTATTTTGACCTGCAAGAAAATTATCCCTTAACGCCTTATGGTTTTCGAAATAAAAATCAAATACTACAAGTGAAATTTTCGGATTTGATTTCAGAAATTGTACACTTCAATCTTGTAAAATCTAAAAATTGACCTTCCCGACCTCCAATTGACATGAGGCTAGATTTTTCAAAAATTAGATTCATTGAACTTCATTTTAGGCTCAAGAATTATGTTAAAATCTATTTTTATGAAAGACTTATGACCTCATGAACACGACCTAATTTTCTGCCATCAATTTAAACATCCAAAAACCCTAATTAACCCCATTAAAGCCAAACATAGGGTTTCAAAACTTGTTGGTTCTTAATTATAACACCATTAATGATTATCTAGGGTTTTCAAAACATGTAATTAACTATATTCCACTAGATTAAATGATGGAGACTTTTACAAAACTCTTATAAATCATTATATTTTCAAAACACATGATTTTATGTCAAAAACTAGTTCAAGATTATGGTGACCAAAAAGAGAAACACAAGAACATGATGAGTACCTTAAGCAATGAAGGAAGAGGAGATCATAAATTCAAAAACACACCAAGAATGGAAGAATCAAACACCACAAAACACCGAAGCTTAGAAGAACACCCGAAAACACTTATGCTTTCTTCTTGCTTGGACCTTCAATGGAGGAATACACACAATTTTTGAAGAGAGAATTTTTATGAAACTGATGATATGGGAGAAGAGAAGGCCGTCTAGAATTGTTATAGGGGAGTGGGATAGGGAACATTTTATTTATCCTTGCAAAATAAAAGGATATTGTCTATTCTTTTACAGTTCATTTCCTAATTTTAAATACACACAACTAAAATAAAATAATTTGATTTGGTGTTTATCACCCCTAAGGGGCCGGCCATATTGATCAAGGGGGGGCAAGTTATTTCTTTACCTTTTTTAAAGATTACACAAAATTTGGTAAGATCTTTTTATATTTATCCTCTTTAAAGATAGGTTTTAACCAAAAAGGAAACAAGAAATCTAATTAATCAAATTTTCAAAAGATATTATTATTTTTTTATAAAAATCCGGCCCATATATTTATATATATAGGTTTTATTTATTTTATTTTTTTTAAACTTAAATACTTTATACTAAAATTATTATTTCCAAAAAAATTATTATCTTAACGTTTCAATTTCCAAACCTCTTTTATTTTTATATCTATGTTATATTTCAAAATTAATATTTGAAATGAAAATTCAAATTTTTAAAATTGGGTTTTACATACTCTTTCCCCTATAAAAGAAATTCCGTCCTCGAAATTGAATAGGATGCAAATCGTGTCGTAGCCGAATTAATAAAGAAAATGCGGATAACTAGTCGCATTGGTTCGCTTCGGATTCCCAATGGCTCACGCTCGGGATGGGTTCTTCCAATGAATCTTAAACAACGACAATTGTCTTATTTTTTGACTCGCTCCTGGCGGTCTAAAATTTTCTGGTCTCTTCAGCTTAGAAGAGTCATATCCTCACGGAATCTGATCTAAACGGATAAGAAACACCATGATAGTGGGTGATATTTGTAGCCCCACAAAAGCGATACGTGGAACACATCATGCACATAAAACCATTGCGGAGGTAACGCCAAACGATAAGAAACTCTAAGATTTCAAACGGATCTATAAATCGCGGACTCTAATTCAAACTAACATATTCGAGACACTTAAGGTTGGAGATACCTTAAGAAACAATTGCAATAAGATAGGGAGAACGAAAGAAAAGACGCCAGTAGGAATGAGTATCACAGATACCGAATAAAATAAAAGTTCTACGAATCATAAAAATTAGAAGAATTTTCTGAATGAAACGTTACACTGAAGCACTAGCCGCACGATTAGTAGTTGAATCAAAATTACGCCCTTTTGTAACAGCTTGCTTGTCGTCCCCACTTCCCTCACCACCGTTTCTGCCATTCTTAGGACAACCCCTAGCCATATGCCCAGTCGAACACAAGAGAAGCAGCTCCAGTAGCATTTTAGGCATGTCCTGCAGTGTAGTTTTCCACATATCTTTACATGGTGAGGAGAAGCAGGCATTAGTCCGTATATCCTTCTGAACCTGAAGTACCCAGAAGAACCGGTTAGTTGTACTGCCGACCTCGTTTTGCTGATCCCGATACTCGCCCTTTGACCCTGGTGTTTGTTGCCACCCTGCCGCTGTCATACTACGGTCGTCTTTACACTTACTGATCATATTCGTCTGATCTGTCCTTGCAATTCTGAACATGCGTCGTCTTGCCGTTTTGTGATCATACCCTTTTGACTGATAACCCGGTGTTGTCGGTATCGAATACGGTCCCCCAGCAACGGGGTGACGCGTGTTAGTCGGACGGGGCCTCTTGTCATAGTTTCCTCTTTTTGTCTGTGCGCAGTGGCACAGGTGCTGCACTGAAATATTCGCCGGCGGTCACTTTCACATGCCCAAGTTGCCTATTCTTTGGGACCACGGATATTTAGGGAGGCTGCGAGTTATGTGGTCAAGGCGAAGGCGGGTTGGGAGACACTGGGTAGCGTTGACTTGTGGGTGCTTGTGGGCGGTAGGGGATGTTTTTTTATTACACTATTTCTTGCTGGATACTATTACACAGTTCGGTTATCTAAGTCGTTGGTGTTTTTGCTTCGTCCTAGGGTTTGGTGGATTTGGTTGATCCGTAATGTTTGAGTATTAAACTTATGGGGGTTTGTTTGTTGCTCGTTATCGCTTATAGGTAATGGGGCCGGAGTGGGGAAGAATAGGGCGTTGTGAGGGGTTGAGGGAGGGTGTGTAGGCGTAAAATGTAGGGTGGTGCTGATTAGGGTGAGTTGGATTTGGGTAGTGGGTAGGGGGATGTGTCTTAAATTGAGGACGGAACGTTTATCGGTAGTGGGGTAGTTTTTACGGGGGGTGTGTGAGCGGGAGGGCGTGAGATGTTTAAGGGGGAGGTGATGTTTTAATAGTGGGGGTTCGGTTTGCGAGTGGGGGGGTGATATTGGTGCATTTTTTGTTGAGTATGTTTGTGTTTATAAGTTGGGAGTGGACGGGAGGTTATTGTGTGTGACTGTAGGGTGAGTTTGGATGGTTTGTTTGGTTGGGTGGTGAGTGAGATGCAGGGGTTTGGTGGAGGGGGTTGGGTATTGCTTGGAGTGTGAGGATGTTTGTAGTGGAGTTTTCACTGTGGGTGAATTTGGAAGTGGTTTTTGTATTTTGTGTGAACAGTGGTAAGTGTCTGTGGTACGGGTGGGGAATATATTTGATGGAGGTTGATGTCGAGTTAATATCGTGTGTTTCTGTTTTGGCTCGGGAAAAGTAAGTATAGAGTTATGTTTGGTACAGGTGGTTATTTAGGAATGGTGGTTGGGTTATATGGTAATAAGGAGGATTAGGTTGTATTGTGTTGGATGATATTGGAGGTTTGGTGTGGGTGTATAGGGATAGGTAGTTGTATGCATCGAGGAGGAGGGGGGGAGTCGGGTTGCTATGTAGATTGGTTTGGAGAGTCGTTTCCGGGTTTAGTTGAATAGCATTTCTTTGTGACTGTTTAGTGTATGTAGATGGGAGGTTTTGGAAGGAATTATTTGTGGGGGTTGTAGTGGGGGTTTGGGTTTGGTTTTTAGGAAGGAGGTGAGGCACTGGTTTGCCGAGTATGTTGTTGACGTTATGGGTTGGTCGGTATTGACGGTCGCAGACTGGATGGATATTGTTTGGTGAGGTAGCTTAATGAGGGATGTGAGGTTGTATCAGTGTGGAAATGTGGATGGTAAGGGGCGTTGTGTTGAGTTGTGGATTTTAATGATGGGTTATTGGGTGGTGGTGTTGTTGGTCATTGGCAAGAAAAGAATACGTATTGGAGTGTGGGTTGTGTGAGTGGTGTTGTATGTGTGGTTAGTATGGAGTGATTTGTGTGGGTAGGTCGGGTATGAAGTATGTGGAGTCGGTTGGAAGAGTAGGTGGGGTGTGGTATTTTATGTTTTTCTTCTGTTGTTTTGGAAATTTATGATGAGGACGGTGGCGAGGAAGTTCTGTGTGGGTGGGAGGTTGGAAGGGAGTTATAATGGTAGTGCTATTTGGGAGGTGGAGGAGATTGGGGATCACTTACGGTTCGATGGGAGGGTCGGGAGTTGGTTGGGCGTTTGTTGCAGCTATGACGGGTGGGGGAAGTGGGGGGTTTTCAAAGAGGTGGTGGGTTTCTCTGTGGGGGTGGTAGGGGACTTGATGTTGGTACAGTGCTGGTTGGTTGGCGTGGGGTTTTGGGGTTTGATGGAGTCGGTTGGGTTGGTAAGTGGGTGGTGATAGGTGGTTGTTAGTTGGTTGTGTACAAAGTGTGCGGTGGAGGGTTTTTAGGGGGTGGTGTTGGGGTGGAGTAGTATGTGTGGGGTTGTTGCTGGATATTATTGATTCGGGTTTGAGTGAGGTGCGTGGCGTAGTGTGGGATAAGGGGTTGCGGAGGTTGTGGTTGGGGTGATGAAGGTTTTTGTTTTTGGGTTCGTTAGCGATTTTTTAAGAATAATATTATGGATTGGTTTTATTGAATAGTATCACGATTTCCTGCTGATATTCTACCGTCTATATATTTTATGTTTCATTGTTAAAAGATTCTTGCCATATCATTTTTACAAGACTGGTTTATTTGTTAAGATCTTGAACTTTCTTAGCGATAGTTAACTTTTTGAGATTGGTTTAAATTATTCGCTTTTCATCGCGTTGTTTAATTTTCTTCCCTTAATTTCGTATAAATATATGCTAAGTGTCATATCTGTAAGATAAATTTTTTTTATAATAGTATATTACTTTACCATGTTATTACTAGTACTATTATATCTCAAATTTTTCTTTTCTCTATTTATAAATACTACTTCGTCCTGTTTGTAACTTATGTGTTTTAGTTCTTGTTTGATTGTTATGAAACTGATTAATATGTTTTTAATACTGTAAAATATTATGGCGAACAATAAGCTTAAACTTTATATATTTATAAGCCCCGTTTTTTCTCAACACTCACCATATTGTAATTCCACGTTCCACTATTCATATACCATTATATATTTCTTAAATAACAATTTTTTACTTTCATCTTATCTTTTCTCTATTAAGAAACCTACCAAACGTGGGAAACTCTCTCCATAAAATCACCTGGGTCTCACCATCTTCTGACGAATCATATGATATTCCCTTGACATTACTTTGTGCTCTAGACCTAGGGAAATACTGCAAAAATAAAATCTCACGGAAGTCCTTCCAGGACAATGCTGCCATATACGCTTCACCTCCCTTGGCTTGCTTAAAAGCTTTCCACCAATTAAGAGCATCACTTCAAACTTGTAGCTAGCAAGCCTAGCTTTTTCAAATATGTCTTCAGCACATTCCCAGACAATTCACAAGAAGTTTCTCGATATAAGCAATCCAGTTTTCAGCATCAACTGGAGAGGTTGCGAAGCTAAAGGATCCGAAGGGTTTATGTTTTCGCCCAAATCTCTACCTTCCAAGTGCTGGATAGTCGGGGGTTGTTCAACACTGCCTCCTGCACCATTCTGACGAGCTCATTAGTGATCTGGGTAGTGAGACCAGGTAGCAATGCGTTAACTGCCCGTTGCACCGCCTCATCGAAAGTCGGACCCGAAAATTCAGGGTAGATTAACGAGTGTTCACCATCTAATTAATCAACAAACGAAACAGTGAAGACGATCAAGGGTTTAGATAAAATACGATAGAAGCGATAATTTCAAAACTATAGAAGGAATTTCAAAATACGAACGGAAACTAATGTTATACCAATCCTCACAGGTCATAACCTATGGTATACAGGGGCGTAATCCTGGCAGCTCTGATACACAATGGTAACACCTCCCGACTCCGACTGAGAGACAAAAGGGTTTACGTTATGGTTGTCTCACATCAGAACATATATAACGCTAAGCGGACGACTTTATTAAATTAATTATTGTACAAAATCACAATATCCTTTCAAAAGTATAAGAGCCCAAACATAAGGGGTCTAAATGCAAAACATAATAAGATAAAGGTTCTTCATAACTTTATTCAAAATATAAAGGGTTCTTTAAGGTAGGCCTTCTAACACTTCCTACACACCTCTCTCAATTCCCAGCTTCCTGCTTAACACCTGCCGCAGGAAAAGAAAACGCGGCTGAGCTAACGCTCAGTGAACGGGATAATAAAACATGATAACGTTATGTAAATGATGATGGATATACGATTACGGGGATAACTTAATGCCTGCATAAAACGGATGTCAAATGATATATGTATACAGATCAAAGAATAAAGTATGAAGATTCAAAGAGTAAGAATAGGTCACAATAAAGGAATTACCCACGAGCCCACAAATGTTTAAAGCATGCCACATGCTTAAACCTAAACAAATATCTTCAAATAGTCACATAGTCTAATGTACACAGGTGGATCAGACTTGGTGTACCTAAATGTGAAATGGGGTGTATTGCATACACTCACCATTCACCAAACAAAACAGAACATAACAAATTACCTAGGATGCATCCATACGCTCCCTGCAAAACAAATTCATATCCAAATACACAAGCACTAATGGCGAGTGTCCAACATATATCAATCAAATCATATCAGTGCGCATACAAAAAGGGAACGCCGTGGACCAATCACACCGCCACAGATAGTGTCATGCCATTGGTGCATCAATGACATGGCCATGGTACCTCCATGGCTAGTTACAAATAGCTCGGGCAAAGGGTTAGGCAAAGGATAGCAAACAACAAATTTCAAATGTTCTAATTATGGTAACAATTCATGGCATAATCAACAAAGGTCAAATAGAGTCATAAATACGAATGACGAATCATTGAGATGTCAAAACGAATGAGATATCATGGAGCATAATATGAGTCATGAGATAACGAAGAGCAAATCAAATAAGTCATCCAAAGTTAACCACTAATCAAAGGAAAACGAATCAAGGGAGTCCTTACTAAAAGGACGGAATATCCGTACCTTAGCAAATACACGCGAAAAGAAACGAGCACAAATAGAATGAAGTCACACACGAATCACCGGATCTACAAAGACACATTTACTAATATTACATGACTTGTTTTACAAGTTATCTTTCAAAACTTTACAAAAATACAAGTATACTTTACTTATTTAGGGTTTCTAAAATTTTAAAATTTTACTAGTTATTTTAGGTAAGTTTCCTTAACTAAAAGTCCAATCAAAACATGATATAAAAATTAACCAAAAATCACAGTACTTCCTTAATATGTCTAAAGTGTTCCCAATTAAAGATTTAATTTTATGTTTCAAATTAATGGCCCTTTGACCTTTGTCACCCAAAACAGTCTCGAAATTGACCTGTCAGAAACGTATGAAAAGTTGACACATAGTTACCCTACTTAGACACCTTGAAAAATTATGAGAAAAATCAGAGAAGTATATAATATCATTTATATTGACCTACGAGAAAATTAGCCCTTAACTCCTTATGGTTTTCGAAATAAAAATCAAATACTACAAGTGAAATTTTCGGATTTGATTTCCAGAATTGACACTTAATCTTGTAAATTTTAAAAATCGACCTTCCCGACCTCCAATTGACATGAGGCCGGATTTTTCAGAAAGTAGATTCATTGAACTTCATTTTAGGATCAAGAATTATGTTAAAAGCTATTTTTATGAAAGACTTATGACCTCATGAACACGACTCAATTTTCTGCCATGAATTTAAACATCCAAAAACCCTAATTAACCCCATTAAAGCCAAACCTAAGGTTTCAAAACTTGTTGGTTCTTAATTATAACACCATTAATGATTAGCTAGGGTTTCAAAACATGTAATTAACTATATTCCACTAGATTAAATGATGGAGACTTTTACAAAACTCTTATAAATCATTATCTTTTCAAAACACATGATTTTCTGTCAAAAACTAGTTCAAGATTATGGTGACCTAAAGAGAAACACAAGAACATGATGAGTACCTTAAGGAATGAAGGAAGAGGAGATCACAAATTCAAAAACACACCAAGAATGGAAGAATCAAATACCACAAAACACCGAAGCTTAGAAGAACACCCAAAAACACTTATGCTTTCTTCTTACTTGGACCTTCAATGGAGGAATACACACAATTTTTGAAGAGAGAATTTTTATGAAACTGATGATATGGGAGAAGAGAAGGCCGGTCTAAATATATAGGGGAGAGGGGATGAGGACACATTTATTTACCTTGCAAAAATAAAAGATATTGTCTAATTCTTTTACACTTCATTCCTAATTTAAAAACAAACTAAAAAAAATAACTGATTTGGTGTTTATCACCCCTAAGGGGCCGGCCATATTGATCAAGGGGGGGCAAGTTATTTCTTTACCTTTTTTAAAGATTACACAAAATTTGGTAAAAAAAATTTATACTTATCCTCTTTAAAGATAGGTTTTAACCAAAAAGGAAACAAGAAATCTAATTAATCAAATTTTCAAAAGATATTATTATTTTTTTTATAAAAGTTCGGCACATATATTTATATATATAGGTTTTATTTATTTTATTTTTTTTAAACTTAAATACTTTATACTAAAATTTATTATTTCCAAAAATTCATAACTTAAGGTTTTAATTTCCAACCTCTTTTATTATACCATATGTTATATTTCAAAATTAATAATATGAAATGAAAAATTCAAATTTTTAAAATTTGGGTTTTACATTCTCCCATTTCCATTCTGGAATCTCAGGTTGTTGATGTAATCTCGAGGGTTTCTGGTGTTTTGCTTTGACTTTAGTCAAGCACTTACTAACATACATAGCAATGTCCTTCTTCATTCCGGGCCACCAATATAAGACGCTCGGGATGGTTCTTCCAAAGAATCTTAACAAACGAAATGGTCTTATTTCTTATGACTCGCTCCTAGCGGTCTAAAATTTTCTCGGTCTCTTCAGCTAGAGACAAATCCTCACGAATCTGATCTAACGGATAAGAAACCACATGAAGTGGGTGATATTTGTAGCCCCACAAAAGCGATACGTGGAACACATCATGCACATAAAACCATTGCGGAGGTAACGCCAAACGATAAGAAACTCTAAGATTTCAAACGGATCTATAAATCGCGGACTCTAATTCAAACTAACACATCGGACACCTTAAGGTGGAGATACCTTAAGAACAATTGCAATAGATAGGGAGCAACGAAAGAAAGACCACAGAATGAGTCACACCGATACCGAATAAAATAAAATCACGATCATAAAAATAAAGAATTTCCTGAAACGATACCTGAAGCACTAGCCGCACGATTAGTAGTTGAATCAAAATTACGCCCTTTTGTAACAGCTTGCTTGTCGTCCCCACTTCCCTCACCACCGTTTCCGCCATTCTTAGGACAACCCCTAGCCATATGCCCAGTCGAACCACAAGAGAAGCAAGCTCCAGTAGCCCTATAACATGTCCTGCCAGATGAAGTTTTCCACATATCTTACATGGAGGAGAAGAGGCATAGTCCGAATATCCCTTCTGACCTGAAGACCCAGAAGAACGGTTGTACTGCCGACCTCGGTTTTGCTGATCCCGATCACGCCATGACCTCTGGTTATTGTTGCCACCCTGCCTGTCATAACTACGGTCGTCATAACCCTTCTGATCATATTCCTTCTGACTGCTACCATGCCTATCATAACCACGCCCGTCATGCCTTTTTTGATCATACCCTATCTGACTGCTACCCTGAGTTGTCGATCGAATACGGTCCCCATCACGGTTCCTCTTGTTATTCTGACTGGTCCTCTTGCGAAGAATCTCAATATTTCTAGCAGCATTGGCCACATGAGCCACATCACTAAACTCCGTGTTCACAATCCCATCCAGAATCCAATCACAAAGTGCCCACTTGAAATTCTTGGTCAGCTCTTCCTGAGTACCTGCCTTCTTTCCCAAGAAACCTACCAACCTGAGAAACCTCTCCATAAACTCACCACTGGGTTCACCATCTCTCTGACGAATCATGTGATATTCCTTCTCATACTTCTGCTGCTCAGACCTAGGGAAATACTGCAAAAATAAAATCTCACGGAAGTCCTTCCAGGACAATGCTGCCATATACGCTTCACCTCCCTTGGCTTGCTTAAAAGCTTTCCACCAATTAAGAGCATCACCTTCAAACTTGTAGCTAGCCAGCCTAGCTTTAAACTCATCAGCACATCCCAACACTTCAAAGAGTTTCTCGATATAAGCAATCCAGTTTTCAGCATCAACTGGAGAGGTTGCGAAGCTAAAGGATCGAGGTTTCTGTTTTCCAAATCTCTACAACCAAGTGTGGATAGTCGGGGGTTGTTCACCACTGCTCCCTGCACCATTCTGACGAAGCTCATTAGTGATCTGGGTAGTGAGACCAGGTAGCAATGCGTTAACTGCCCGTTGCACCGCCTCATCGAAAGTCGGACCCGAAAATTCAGGGTAGATTAACGAGTGTTCACCATCTAATTAATCAACAAACGAAACAGTGAAGACGATCAAGGGTTTAGATAAAATACGATAGGAAGCGATAATATCAAAATATAGAAGGAATATCAAAATACGAACGGAAACCTAATGTCTACCCAATCCTCACAGGTCATAACCTAGGTTCTACAGGGCGTAACCTGGCAGCTCTGATACCATAATTGTAACACCCCGCTCCGATAGAGAGACAAAGGGTTACGTTATGGTGTCACATCAGAACATATATAACGCAAGCGGAAGACTTTATTAAATAATTATTGAAACAAAATCACAATATCCTTTCAAAAGTATAAGAGCTCAAACATAAGGGGTCTAAATGCAAAACATAATAAGATAAAGGTTCTTCATAGCTTTATTCAAAAGATAAGGGGTTCTCTAAGGTAGGCCTTCTAACACTTCCTACACACCTCTCTCAATTCCTAGCTTCTCGCTTAACACCTGCCGCAGGAAAAGAAAACGCGGCTGAGCTAACGCTCAGTGAACAGATATATAACATATAACATAAAGTACAATGATGAGATAACGAACGTATAACTAAAAGTGCCGCCAAACGAGTCAAATGATATATGTATACAGATCAAAGAATAAAGTATGAAGATTCAAAGAGTAAGAATAGGTCACAATAAAGGAATTACCCACGAGCCCACAAATGTTTAAAGCATGCCACATGCTTAGACCTAAACAAATATCTTCAAATAGTCACATGCTCCCAAATGTACACAGGTGGATCAGACCTGATGTACCTAAAAAATGAAATGTTGGTGTATTGCATACCACTCACCATTCACGCAATCAAAACAGAACATAACAAATTACCTAGTATGCATCCTTATATTTTAACTTTTTATACGCTCCCCTGCAAAACAAATTCATATCCAAATACACAAGCACTAATGGCGAGTGTCCAACATATATCAATCAAATCATATCAGTGCGCATACAAAAAGGGAACGCCGTGGACCAATCACACCGCCACAGATAGTGTCATGCCATCGGTGCATCAATGACATGGCCATGGTACTTCCATGGCTAGTTACAAATAGCTCGGGCAAAGGGTTAGGCAAAGGATAACAAACAACAAATTTCAAATGTTCTAATTATGGTAACAATTTATGGCATAATCAACAAAGGTCAAATAGAGTCATAAATACGAATGACGAATCATTGAGATGTCAAACGGAATGAGATATCCAGGAGCAAATATGAGTCATGATATAACGAAGAGCAAATCAAATAAGCATCCAAAGTTAACCACTAATCAATGGAACAACTAATTCAAGGGTAGTCCTTACTAAAAAGGACGGAATATCCGTTACCTTAGCAAATACCACGCGAAAAGAAACTGAGCACAAAAGAAATGAGAAGTCACACACAATCAACCGGATCTACAAAGACACATTTACAAATATTACATGACTTGTTTTAAGAAGTTATCTATCAAAACATTACAAAATACAAGTATACTTATACTAATTAGGGTTTCTAAAATTTTGAAATTTTACTAGTTATTTTAGGTAAGTTTCCTTAACTAAAAGTCTAATCAAAACATGATATAAAAATTAACCAAAAATCACAGTACTTCCTTAATATGTCTAAAGTGTTCCCAATTAAAGATTTAATTTATTTCAAATTTTAAATGGCCCTTTGACCCTTGTCACCCAAAACAGTCCTGAAATTGACCTGTCAGAAACTTATGAAAAGTTGACACATAGTTACCCTACTTAGACACCTTGAAGAATTATGAGAAAAATCAGAGAAGTATCTAATATCATTTATATTGACCTGAAAGAAAATTAGCCCTTAACTCCTTATGGTTTTCGAAATAAAAATCAAATACTACAAGTGAAATTTTCGGATTTGATTTCCAGAATGAACCACATAATCTGTAAATTTTTAAAATCGACCTTCCCGACCTCCAATTGACTTGAGGCCGGATTTTTCAAGAAAGTAAAGATTCATTGAACTTCATTTTAGGATCAAGAATTATGTTAAAAGCTATTTTATGAAAGACATTAATATGAACCTCATGAACCGACACAATTTTCTGCCATGAATTTAAACATCCACAAAACCCCAAATTAACCCCATTAAAGCCCAACCTAAGGTTCAAAACTTGTTGGTTCTTAATTATAACATCATTGATGATTAGCTAGGGTTTCAAAACATGTAATTAACCATATTCCACAAGATTAAATGATGGAGACTTTTACAAAACTCTTATAAATCATTATCTTATCAAAACACATGATTATATCTGTCAATAACTAGTCAAGATTATGTGACCTTAAAGGAGAAACACAGAACATGATGAAGAACCTTAAGGAATTAATGAATGAGGAGATCACAAATTCAAAAACACACCAGAATGGAAGAATCAAATACCACAAAACACCGAAGCTTAGAAGAACACCCAAAAACACTTATGCTTTCTTCTTACTTGGACCTTCAATGGAGGAATACACACAATTTTTGAAGAGAGAAGTATTAATGAAACTGATGATATGGGAGAAGAGAAGACGGTCTATAAATATTTGGCGAGTCAAATATGACACAATTATTTACCTTGCAAAAATAAAATAGTTGTCTAATTCTTTTACACTTCATTCCTAATTTTAAAAACAAACTAAAAAAATAACTGGATTGGTGTTTTATCACCCCTAAGGGGCTGCTTTATTTGATGCAAGGGTGGGGGGCAAGTTATTTTCTTTACCTTTATTTAATATTACACAAAATTTTGGTACAAAAAATTTATACTTAACCTCTTTAAATATAGGTTTTAACCAAAAATGAAACAATAAATCAAATTAATCAAATTTCAAAATAAATTAATTAATGTTTTTTATAAAAGTTCGGCACATATATTTATATATTAGGTTTTTATAGTTTATTTTTTTAAAACTTAAATACTTTATACTAAAATTCATTATTTCCAAAAATTCATAACTTAAGGTTTTAATTTCCAACCTCTTTTATTATACCATATGTTATATTTCAAAATTAATAATATGAAATAAACAAATATCAAATTTTATCAAATTGGGTTTTACATTCTCCCATTTCTATTCTGGAATCTCAGGCTGTTGATGTAATCTCGAGGGTTTCTGGTGTTTTGCTTTGACTTTAGAGCAAGTCAAGCACTTACTAACATACATAGCAATGTCCTTCTTCATTCCGGGCCACCAATATAAGCCTCAAAGATCATAGTACATCTTGTCTGCTCCAGGATGTACGAAATACCTTGTAACATGGGCTTCATTCATTATCAAAGTTCTCAAATTATCATAGTACATCTTGTCTGCTCCAGGATGGACCAATGTCTCATGGGAAGGTTTGTGTCCTTACAGAGTCTTTACATCGTGTGATAAGTCCTTATAGTTTCTTATTCGTAATCGGACTATCGTATTATCGCTACTGAGATTTTACATATTGGCGCCCAGATATTGAATCGAAGGAGGTCCAATTCCCGAGTCTAATCCTCCTGGAAAGGAAGGATGCAAGGGTCCTAGTTTGATGAAAGTTTGAGGAAAATGAGGAGCATTGGATGTCGATATTGTGATTCAGAATTCCCCTAAGAATGTTAACAATGATTCGTGTCGCCTTCTAGACGGGTTTTATGTTATAGGAGGATGTTCGTGTGGTGGAAAGTGATCTTGAGACTCCTTTGAAGAAGCAAGATTCGTGAGATTCGTCTTGTATAATGGATGGGTTGTATTAAGGATTGCATGGAAAAGAAATTTGGAAGATGATGCTGGTTGAGATTCTTGGAGTCATTCTCAGGGTGATGTGGTAATGTTACCACTGATGTTAATGAGGATGTTACGCCATTATGCTCCTGAAAAAAGACTCCTCTATTGCGCCGCCAACTACACCCCCAGGGTAATGAAAAGAATACTGCTGTAAAGTCCTGGTTTTCATCGTGGCTTGATAATATTGGTCCTCTAACTAGTACCGAGATAGATTCTGATAAACATTGACACAGGTACACCATCTCTTGCTACGATCTCGTTGATGTATAGTCTTGCTAGTCTCTCTATCTTGTAGTCTTCATGGATAGCTAAGAAATGTGCTGATTTAGTCAATCAATCGACAATGACCCAAATCGAGTTGTGTCCACTACTAGTTCTCGGTAACTTGCTTATGAAGTCCATTGTGATATTCTCCCATTTTCATTTCTGTAATTTCTGGTTGTTGAAGTAATCTCGAGGGTTTCTGGTGTTCTGCTTTGACTTTAGAGCAAGTCAAGCACTTGCTAACATACTTAGCAATGTCATTCTTCATTCCGGGACACCAGTATAAGCCTCGAAGATCATAGTACATCTTGTCTGCTCCAGGATGTATGGAATACCTTGTAGCATGGGCTTCATTCATTATTAAAGTTCTCAAATTTCCATAGACTGGCACCCAAATTCGTTCAGCAAGATATAATCCACCATCTTCTTTTCTCTCAAGTTGTTTGTCCAATCCTTTCAACATTTTTGCCGGAGCATTTACGTCCTTAGAAGCTTCGCTCTGAGCTTCTAGTATCTTAGCCTTAATGCTAGAGTGAATTGTCATGCTCGTAGCTCGTCTCGGTTTCAACCGTTCCTTCCTACTCAATGCATCAGCTACTACGTTCGGTTTACTTGGGTGGTAGTGAATCTCGCAGTCATAATCGCTGAAAAGTTCTATCCATCGTCTCTGGCGCATATTTAATTCTTTCTGATCAAAAATGTGCTGAAGGCTCTTATGATCGGTGTAGATTACGCTCTTTGTTCCATACAAATAGTGTCTCTAGGTTTTGAGAGCAAATACCACTGCGCCAAACTCTAAATCATGAGTGGTGTAGCTCTTCTTATGGATTTTGAGTTGTCTAGATGCGTATGCAATTACCTTGTTCCTCTGCATTATAACACAACCAAAACATTGATTCGAGGCTTCACAGTAAACTACAAAGTCATCGGTGCCCTCAGGAAGTGCCAGAATAGGAGCATCACACAACATGTCCTTCAATGTCTGAAAGGCGTTCTCCTGCTCATCACCTCACTCGAACTTTTGATTTTTCTGAGTTAACAGAGTGAGAGGCTGTGCAATCTTCGAGAAATTTATGATAAATCGCCTATAGTATCTCGCCAATCCTAAGAATGAACGGATCTCGATTGGGGTCTTTGGGGCTCAAATGTCCCTATAAACTGCTTCAAATTTGCTGGGATACCACCGATGTATATCCTTCAATGTATCGACTACATGACCGAGAAAATGAACCTCTTGTAGCCAGAATTCGCACTTTGAAAATTTCCCAAACAATTTCTCCTTTTCAAGCAACTCCAACATTAGTTTTAGGTGGACTTCATGCTCCTCCTTGGACTTTGAATAAATTAAGATGTCGTCAATAAAGACAATGACAAACTTGTCAAGATACGGCCTACATACGCGGTTTATAAGATCCATGAACACCGCGGGAGTGTTAGTCAGACCGAAGGACATAACCGTGAACTCAAAGTGTCCGTACCTCGTCCTGAATGCTGTTTTAGGAATATCTTATTCGCGTACTCTCAACTGATGGTAGCCAGATCGAAGATCTCTTTTTGAAAAATACCGTGACCCTTGCAACTGATCGAACAAGTCATCGATCCTTAGAAGAGGGTAGCGGTTCTTGGACAGTAAGCTTTTCAGCTCCACGTTAGTCTATACACATACGGAACGAACATTCCTCTTTTTCAAAACAACACTAGGTGCACCCGGGTTTGAAGAAACTAGGTCGTATGAAACCTTTTTACTTGGGGAGCTCTATAAGTTGATAGGACAGTTTCATGCATTTCTTTAGGAGCTAAAACGATAAGTGCTTTTGCAATAGGCAAATTGCCAGAATAAAGATCTACGCATAAACGCCACTTTACGAGATGGAGGGTAAACCCGATAAACTTCCTGGAAACACACCAGGGAATTCAAATACAACAGGGAAATTCTAATTAAGTTCCGGCTCGTTTTCACTTTCATGTCTTCAACTGTATACGATGTTTCCTTCATGGATGTTCTTCCATGAACTTCTAAAAATCTCCGTTCGGATAACGGAAATTTAACAATCTTTTTCTTCATTGCAAACTATCCTAAGACCTTTAGCTTATGACAACCAATCCATTTCCTACGACCACGTCAAAAAAAACAACCCAATCTAAAGGAACAAAATCGATGATCACTGTATGACACTTCTAGCACAAGGACTAAAACCACAAATAATCTTATTTGCTTCTACATACCGAGCCGCTAGCTATATCAATCTCTAACCACTTTGACACAGCGTTCATGTTAATCATGGCAACGAATTTGTGGATAGATATGATATAAAGCTATAATCAGCACCAGAATCAAACAAAACTGTAGCAAAATGATCATTTAGAGAGAATGTACCCGTCACGGTGTTCGGGTCTTGTGGGGCTTTAGTAATACCTAAGCCAAAAGCTATACCCTATGCTCGATTCTTATTGTTCCCCTGGTTGGTATTCCTTCAATTGCTAGCACCGGGTTTTGGTGATTTCCTCCTGAAGTAGTGGCTCAATTAATCCTTGGGCAATTCATCCTAAAGTGTTTAGGATCTCCACACTCAAAACAAGTTAGCCTTGGTCTTTCATTAGCAGCTCTACCCGTGCAGTATCGGGTAAAGTGACCCACTTGGTTACATCGACGACACACCGGGCAGTTACCAGAATGATAAAAGTTGCATTTTGCACACTTCGGATGTTGACCAGCATACTAACGTTGTCCTTGACCGTGCTCCAGAATAGTCACAGCAAACTTCCCTCTAGTTCTTTGTCTCTTGTTCCTGTAATCCCTTCCTCGGTTCCTGTTCTGGTCATTTGACCTCCTTTTGTTTCCAGCATTTTCCTTCTTCTTGAAAAGTCCATCTTTGATACCATCAGTGGTCAAACAGTTAGCCATACTCACAGCACCCTGAATTGTAGTAGGTTCAGATGAAGTGACATGTGGCTTGATCTCAGGAGCTAAACCCCGAATGTAGCGATTGACACGTTGGCTCTCAAGGGTAACCATGTGAGGCACCAACCTTGCTAACTCATGAAATCTAGCCGTATACCCATAAATATATGACCGCTACCATCTTGTGGTTTCCAAATTCTGATGTCCAACTTCCTGAATTTCATCATCTAGACAATATTCGTATCATCAACAGCTTTTTTAACTTCTACCCAAGTTGGGCTGATAGCAGCGGCCCGCCCTCCGGTTTACACAAGGGTAATTCTACCAAAGTTATGTGGGGGGGGGGGGTGGGGTGGGGGGGGGGGGGGGGGAGGGCGCGACCTTGTAGCATACTAGTAGCGAATTCAACTTGGCTCTCTGCGGGGCACTAAGTGATATGGAGCACAGACTTAGTGCTTTCAAACCAGGTTAGTAAACCAACTGCACCTTATGTGCCAAATAATTCCTTGGCACCAGAAGCCCTAAATGTCTTGATACTAGCATCTTGTGTGGCCTCTCTTTGATTTGCTGTTTTTCCTCCCTCTGAGGGCTTGAACGAGTGGGTTAGAGGGTTCGGCAATGCGGCATTAAGATTGTCGGGGTTTACTTCAACTGATGTTTCCGTTTTGGAGGTTGGTGTGTTGGCAAGTGCTGCAACGTGTGTTATTCCTTCCGCCATAATTTCTACAATTTAACATAAAAATGTCAACTTTATCATAAACTTTTCAAAGCGTACTTCCGAAAACAGTTTATACATATTCACATAAATATAGTTAAAGAATAAACAGAATAAACTTTGCCAATCTCTCAAGATTATGGTGATCAAAAGAGAAACACATGAACATGATGAGTACCTTAAGGAATGAAGGAAGAGGAGATCACAAATTCAAAAACACACCAAGAATGAAGATCAAAACCCCAAAACACGAAGCTTAGAAGAACAACCCCCGAAAACACTTATGCTTTCTTCTTGCTTGGACCTTCAATGGAGGAATACATACAATTTTTGAAGAGAGAATTTTTATGAAACTTATGATATGGGAGAAGAGAAGGCCGGTCTAAATATATAAGGGAGAGGGGATGAGGACACATTTATTTACCTTGCAAAAATAAAAGATGCTGTCTAATTCTTTACACTTCATTCCTAATTTAAAAACAAACTAAAAAAATAACTGATTTGGTGTTTATCACCCTTAAGTGTCGAAACCCAAAATCACTTTCACTTCATTATTGAAACAAGAAAAATAAGATGAGATAAAATGGAAGAATTGTAGAGAGAAGTTAGAGAGAGAAAGGTAGAGAGAAAAAAAAGATGGATGATTACTTGCAAAATTACAAATGAGGATTAACAAGAATCAACCCCCTCTCCATACTTGGAGAGGGGTATTT